>NW_019379654.1:2429573-2458354 GCF_000648655.2 Copidosoma floridanum
AAAAAAAAAAAAAAAAAAAAAAAAAAAAAAAAAAAAAAAAAAAAAAAAAAAAAAAAAAAAAAAAAAAACAATCTGACGATGATGCAAGTTGAAAAACAGTCAAAATCAGATTGGTGTACGCATACGCGGGGTTTAAATTGGCCGAGAGCAGTAGCTGCGACATCGTATTTTCATCAGCGATTCACACAGCAATTTGTGCAGCCGAGCTCGCGCGCATCGGCTCTAATTGCGTCGGGGTCTAGTAGCTTTGGCGCATACCACTTTAGCGCTGTGTGTATCGTATGATGTCGCTACGCGTCAAAGAAAACAAAATTATTCACCGAAATTTGCGCCTCGTCCCTTGCCATTATCCGTTTGATGTGTTATACGCTTATACCCTTTAACCGCGCTTCCATTTTGTCATTTTATGTAAATAAATAAAATGGTACCAACTGTCAATACAATAATTAAATATACTCACATTATGCATAGCCGGAAATGTAAAAATTTTTTTATCTATGTTTTGTAAATTCTTTTTCTGAATTTGTCCATCAAATCTTGCATATGGGTATTAGAGATGACACTTTTACACGAGTTGTACAAACGATTTAATAAAATTTAAAATATTTTATACATAGGTGTATGCTACCTACATAATTTATGTTATATTAATTTTAGATGCAACTAGTGATAGCTATTTGAAACTATTAGTTGGATTACTAGGGAATCTGCTGAAAGAAAAAAATGTAATTTAACTGCAACAATTCGTGTGAGTGTACACATTAATTTCACGGGTCATTGCTCATTTATTTAAATTATATTTGAATGATAACAGCATAAGTCTACAACTAACTTACGTATTAGGTGTGGAGGTTTATACAAATTAAATTTTACGTGGTAAACAATGAAGTAAACGACTGGAATCTCTTGAGCTACAAATTTATTTATTTTAATGGTTGAAATAATTTTATTTCAAGTTAAAATAAAATAATAAAACCATGCTCTAGCTCAAAGAAAAAAGTATTTTCAAATTTCACTACAAAACCACCCTCATACTTTTTTTGATGAGCCAAAAACCGCGTATCAATTAAAAATGTTTAAACACACTCTAATTTATTTACAACCAAATACCGAAAAAATCGTTTGAGCGACCAAGCCCCCGAAAAAAAAAAAAAAAAAAATCACCGTCGCACATATAAAACGAGTATTTACAATACTCCGAGGGGCGCACTTTATCATCGCACGTGAGAAACACAAAATAAAAGCCCGACGCACACGCGCTAGACAATGAAAAAAAAAAAAAAAAAAAAAAGTGCCAAATATACCCACAAAGATGAGCTACAGCAAAGTGAGCGGTACAAGTTGTAGGCTTTTCTATTTATACGCTCACGCTAGGTTTGACGAGCCATTGCCCGGTTCTTATTATCATCGTATAGACATATACATATACGATACCTTTGCACGGGTGCCCGCGCGCACGCGTATTTTATTTGCCGAGTCCTCGTGGTACGCAATATTAGTTTAGCCGCACACGCTGTGTATAGAGCCGATCGAGCGCGAACAGCCCATAATATGCGTAATGCAGTGGAATCGAGTGGACGGACCGGAGAGAGGGCTTTCGTGCCGTCCACGCGTATATAGATGTGCACCCCCAACGTATCCGTGATACACGCACACGCGGACTATCGCTCCTCGAAAGCAGCGGGGAGCATGTATGTAACACGCCACAGCACATACATGTGTATATATGACCCACCACGGGGTAGCTGTACTTTGAGGGGTGAAAAAAAAGAGCCCGGCTCCTTTTGCCCGGAAGTCAATCGGAATCTCAATGGTGCCGTCGAGAGTCCCATCCCCCGGGGGGAGGGGGCACATCCTATCTGCTCTACGTCGATGATCCTTGATTCCGTCACGCTCGCCCGGCTCGACTTACGTGCCTACTTTGCGGATACTTCCCTGCAGCTCGGCCCTTCCGCCTGTACTTACACACAGTCATGTGTATATATATACCGATCTCCCTTTGCTTCCGGCACCCCCCCCCCCAATAGCCCCTCCGTTTGCGCTCGTGTCTGATGTGTACGCGCGTTTATGAGCCCTAATGCCGGCCGAGGACGTATAAACGTGCTGGCCTCCCTTTCACGCTCACCCGCTGTGTTTCTCTTTCGGTAATTACCCACCGCCCGGGGACTCTTGATGCGACTCCGCTGCTGGGGGATCGCGATTTTGACGTATCGTATATTGACCGATTTGGGACCTTTACGTGCCTTGGGAAGAGGATTTTCGAATATTCGAGCATTGCTGAAGAAAAAAACCGTGTACATTTATTTTTCCATTCAGCTATATATATATATATATTTACTGTCGCCGAAACGGGATGGCTATTTTGTGTTTTTATTCCCACGCGATCGTCGTGGGCACAAATTTTATCAAGTTATTATATTTTACTGTTTTTCACTTAGCGTGTGTAAATATTTTTAATTTTTATGAGGTTGTCCCGAATATCATCGTCTAATAACTTGTACAATTTATCACATTGTACTCCGCGTAGTGAGGGAAATGATGGTTTTCATCGAATTAATTTAACACGCAAAGTTGATGCAGAGCCACTCTTTCAACTGTAGTACAGTGTACGTATATTCATGTATATACGCAATAAAGCGAGTGAGTTGACGTATATTATATATATATATATATACACGAGTCTCCCTCTCGGTCTTCGTACCTACACCAATAACGGATTAATGTACAAACGTAGGGGAGGCAAATTGAACGAATTGCGGCAATTACTAGTCATCGAACGCTACACCAGAGCTCAATCGTACTTTTTCAAACTGAATCACGTCGCATCAGTGGTAGTCGAGGAAAGAAAAAAAGAAAAAATCTATGAAAATTCTACCATTCGCTTCTCATTTGAATACCAAACGACGCGTGCTCGACACCTTTATCTCTTGTGTCCTTTTTCTCGCACCGAACATCGATAACCCGTATTGTAGATTTTTTTTCTCTAGGATAATAATAATGAAAAACAAAAAATAAAAAAAAAATAAAAATTTATAATAGAGTTTCAATGTAGCGAACAAGGCGGCTGATGCTAGAAATATGCATGGAGATTTTACGATGAAGATAAATTGATGATCGATCCCAATTCCATTCCGCCTCTATCAATCAAATATCCGCTCCATCTTCTCACTCATGGACTTGATAAGCTATTCACTTGCCTTGAAGATTAATTTTTTCCCCCTCTGTTATATATACGACGAGAATTTAATTTTCTATCATCCGATGAATTTTTCTACACGTATTAGTGTTATATACACATTTAAACGAAGCATTTTACTCTTTAAGAATTCAATTTTCACTGTATAAAAATGATCAGACTGAAGTACAATTTTATCAAAGATTTTTATACAATGTTGAGAAAGAAATTTTTTTTTTCGCCAGATCAGTGCAATACATTTGAAATATTACAGTGTATTTCAAATAAAATATTTAAATACTTTTTCAAGTTCTTGGACTCTATACTGTTTTTTTTTTTTTTAATTTTGATGCATTGTTTTTCGCAAGGAAAAAAAATTTGTTAACCACCGTGTTGCGAGTAGTGATTAAAAAATTTTGTTAACATAAGCAATTCATTACACTTGTATCAAAAAATTATAATTCGAAAAATGATTAAGTATCGTCATGTAAGTCTGCAAGTAATGATATTTTTTTTATCCATGTTTTATATTTTCGAGTGGCTTGCCACATAAATGAAAATTAAACACACTTTGATTAATATTTTATTTCTTCAAGTAGACAATAGATAATTAAAGCCTTGACGGTACGGTTTTAAGGCATAAAAATAAACATGGTCACACGCTCAATCTGTCACGTTTGTAAAAATACACAGTTATTTATAGGCAAGAGAAGCCATACATAATTCTCGTTAATTGCTTAGCGCTTACTCGCAACTTTGCCCAACTAATCACGAATCCTCTGCCCACACCCTCTCCAGAGCTCGGATCTATATTTTTTTTCTCTCGCATCCACGACGCGCATAATCACTTTATCATCCGCCGGGGGTGTATCGGGTTTCGCCTGAAAGCACCGCTTACCCCTTGCGCGCAAGCATCAAGTGAGATATACAGCACCGAGGAGCGGCGCACCTGAGCCCCCTCCCCCTTCCCCCGCCAACGGTGGCGTATAACAATGGCTCGGCGAGTGTTTATTAACGCAAAGTCGTTCCAACTGAGAGCATTTGGCATGGGTGCACTTTGGTAATAAGCGAAAGGGACTGGACTCTCCGACAGCGATTTATGCGACTTGGCCGCTGCTTTGTTTATTTATGCGTTTCAGCAGGACAACCGGGTGTACTGGCGCGGCTGGGTACATTTTCATTTGGCTTGCGGATACACCACACCTGTATAGCATACGGAGTTTGTGATTTGTCGTAATTGCGCGTTGGTGTTAAATCGAGGTCACAGTCGATTAAAATTGTGAATTCTCTCGTACGGTGGCACACGTTTTTTTTTTTTTTTTTTTTTTTTGCTTCAAGGGTATTCGCGTAACCATTCTTCTGAAATTATAATATGTATGGTTATTTACAAGGATAAAAAATTTTTGTACATTAAATTTATGCTAGAAAATCGTATTTCTGTCGTCTAAACCAAAAATAATTTTGTTATATTTACGTAATAATATAGATAAAAAAAATATTAAATCCTTATTTGAGGCTCAATATATTGGATTTTAAGTTTTCAAATTATGACAGAAAAATTTTTTATTAATTGTTTTTATTCATTAAGAGTAGCCTTGTTACGACTTTTTGGTGACGAAAGATCTTTTTTTGTCCAAACATAAAATGGCAAAAAGTTTTTCTTTTTAGACTCTACATTGTATTGCTTTACTCAAATGTCATTACGTAAAATGTAAATAACTTGATTCCTTACAGGTTTATATTTTTAGTGCTGATAATCATATCTTTAAAAAATTGACTATAGGTATAAATCCATCAAGTTGTACAAAAAATTGTTGACTCATGGGTTGATCGATTTAGAGTTAGTTACTTCATAAACTCTGAAAACAATGGACAAAGCCACTTTGTATCAATAAGAAGAAAAAAAAAAAAAAAAAAAAACTATTTACATCGCACATAAAAATACCATCAACTGTTTTCTGATCGAAAACTCGCAAACAAAGAGTACACGCACTCCCGCATCGAGTTCACGCGCACCAGAGAGGAGACGTGAGTTTAAAGTTTTTTTCAAGCCAATACGCCGCACGTATACGCATCATACCCTGGACACTTGATTCTCGACAATAATGGGTGTATATTTTATTCCCGCATGGCGTGTGGCTTCTGATGCCACAGGCGGGGTATGTAAAGAGGGGCTCCCCCACCGTATACGCGCGTGTGTGTGTGTGCGACGCCTCGGGCAATTGCTCAACGCACACGCACAAGAGAGAAGGAACAGAAGATGGGGGATACAGTGTGGAAGAGATACAAGATCGTACACACAGCATCAGCTACGGGCTACATATAATACATAACAAGTGGATGTATATTACGTAAAGGGGGTACATTGTACCACCACGACTTTGTTGTCTTTTTTTTTTTTTTTTCCTTTAAATTTGGTCCCCACTCTATAAGCTATGTGCACTCTAGCTGCAATACACGTATTAATAAGGAAAATTTTGTCCGTCCGTGTCACATATGGTAATTTTATGGTCTCTGACAATATAGATTATACTCGTGTATAATCCGCATAGCATAGCTTGAGGCTGCAATTATTTGCTTATGCATAGAATGACGCCTCCCAAGAGTTAATCAAATTCCGGGTAATTTATGGTAGAAACGAGGTTCGAGTTGGGAATAATAATTTTCGACATTTTGTTAAGCATGGACATTTACATTGCATCAGTGAAACTGACAAATATACGTATGAATACACTGAAAACAATTTCTTAGATTATACACCCATTTTTTAAATAAAATTTTGTTGGTTTATAATACGGTGCATTGGGGGGTCGCATGGATCATATTCTGGCAATGACGGTTTGATGGTAATCCTCGTTGACGACAGCAGAATTGGGCAGAAAAATTTCCCAACCAATAAATCGTAATTAACGGGAATCAAAAACAAAATTATTCCCAATAAACGTATTACACGGTGCACGTGAATGGCTCAAATTTAATAACGTCAGTCGCTCCTCCGACACTCGGCATAATAAATTTTCCCAAAGTGACCCGCAACACACACACACACACACGCACACTGGCCACAAATGAAACGAAGTAACAATTAAGCGACACAGTGGCGCTCTTATTGATGCGTGCGAGGCAGAGTCTTCTCGGAACGTAACAAAACACACGAGAGGCGAAGCGAAGGAGCACCAAAGTGTCACACGCGCGTAAAAAAAAAAAAAAAAAAAAAAAAAAAAAAAAAAAAAAAACCCTCCGGGAAAAAGGGGAACACGGTTTTTGACCCCCCCAAAAAAAAAAAAAAAAAAAAAAAAAAAAAAAAGTGCCAAATATANTTCCAATTGGTGAAGGTATGGCGTAGTTTTTGTAACAATAATTGGGGTTTGCTGGTGAAAATCACTTTTCGGCAAAGCGCGTAACTCGAATTGAAAAAAAAAAAAAAAAAAAAAAAAAAACAAAAAATAATGTCGATGCGCCCATCAGAGCTCGTAAGTAAGAAAGGCGCAAACGATTCCTCGGCACACTAGAAAGAGAGAAAGAAAAAAAGGCACTGAGCCCTAGAATCTACTCGCAACAACATTTAATGCCGTTATCCCGCATTACCATCGCGCAACGCGGACGATTAAAAATGTACCCACACGCATAACACGAGGCTCCGAGCTGTGCTTATTAAATTGTGTCAACCGAGGGAATAACATATATACACATACACACACAATGTAAGGGCCCTTAACGCGCTGCATCCAATTTCAGGCTATTTAATTGATTCCCGCCAATTCTCGTGTAAATACCCGCCGCAACTCGCTCCTCGGGTGTATTATTAATAAAGACGACGCGCTGGCGATCCGCAAGGCACATTCCTCCGGTTACGGCTGGCGCTGCTAATATACTTTCCACGCGTCGCGTACGAGATCTTTCCCCTTTTTTTTTTTTTTTTTTTTCTTTGCTAATAAAACTCGAGCCGAACTTTTCTCTCGGGTGTCATAAATTGACGTTTACAGGGTTGACGAGTGCCATTTTTACCCCGATGGCTCTGCTGGCGGCCAGAAATCGACAACAAGGAGCGGAGCGAGATAATCACGACGCACACGATAGACGTAGCTCGGCGAACGACTGCCCCCGGGAAATTAGCGAAATCGCGTCGCGAGTTATTTTCCGTGATGGCAATTAATACTGACGAGGGCATCGCTTATTCAGCCTCGATTATCCCCGAGGTATAACGTGCAGCTCCGGGAGCTTTGGATCAACGAGTTTCTAATACGCGTATCAATTATTTGGGCCCCCCCCCCCCAGTTAATTACCTTGCGGGGGATGGGCGATGACGCTGCGCGTGCAGGGTCTCGTTCGTTTTGGCCTCGTGCATGTTTCATTCGCGGGTGCCCATGCATGCATGTTTGTTTTTGCTCGGACGAAAAATTGATCGGCCTTCCGAGCTTGCAACGCGGAATTTCCTCGGGGGTTATCGAGACAAAGTTATTCGGCTCGAGTCTCTCGGGTCGGTTTAACAAGATAACGTTGAAAGTTACCCCTAGTTCGGCATGTTTTGAGGTGTCCAACGCCTCTTTGCCGTATATATAACCACGTGGCATTTATCGCGTATTCGCGTATTGTCAAAAGGGCAAATCATTTAACCAAATAGTTTGAAGAAAAAAAAAAGAGAGACATCTCGTACAAAAGCACTCGTATATAAAACAGCGCAAAGTCCACACGACATCTTACACGACAAGCCGAGGGTCGACGAACGAAGGACAAAAATCCGCACCGACGACACGATCAATTATTCCGTGGCAGCATTTTCATCGGGGCGACCTCAATATAGCTCCAAGTATTGTATACATATACACAAAGTGGCTAATAAGAAATTTACGAACACGCGCACTTGTGTAAGTATAATATACTGTACATGGTGATACGCATAGTACTCTCAAGCCGCATGTACGACATCAAGCGAAAAGCGCTAATATATATGTGATGGTAAGCGCGCGTGTATAGCCGTAATTGGCGGCTTGGTTGTATGTATGCTTGCACGGCTCGTCACTCGATTCTTCGCGTTCGATTTCTCATCCAACAGATGTCGATAACTCGCTTACCCATCCCAACACCCTTGTTTCGACCCTCTGTCGCCAACCACCTCCCTTTCCCTTCACTTGTTCTTCTCTCTTTCGCTGTTTTCTTACACGACAATCTGGGCTCTCCAACCCCCCCCCTTTTTTTCGCGGATGATGAAAATAAACATTCAATCCACATTGTGTATGGGTATTGCCATTGGTTTTAATTGCGGGGAATCGCGCAACGCTGGGTTATATATATACACACGCGTCGTACATATCGCGTCCCATGAAATGAGAGAGAGATATTATTGGACCATGCGTACACTTGCGTGGTATAGTCGTCGCGTGTCGAATTATTGAATGTTGACGTCAGCGGGAGACGGTATACACATTTAACGTGCGCCTCACGATGACACCGTACATAATAATTATATACATGGATACTACAAGTACGAGTGCTTCACTGGGACTGTCAACCATCACGGCAATTGAACGATTAAAAATGAGGAGCTATGCATACAGAGAACATGGCACTCTTTATTGCATATTTGTGCGGGCGGTTATGCGAAAAAACGTCGTGTACGTTTCATTAAAAACAAGTTTTAATGGTATATTTTGAGGCAAAAAAAATAAAAAACAAATATACGTCAAGTAATATTTTGAGTCCGACGACGTGTGGGGTTGTATTGAATTAAAAGTCAATTCATAGGCAGGGATACCGTTATTATCAATCTGGGTGCCATTTTTAGACCCAATAAGCCCTTGCGTTGAAAACCTTGTGGTACGTAGTTTGTGTATACTTTGAAATCCCTGCTAAACCTCGGCCAGTTAATAATAAAAATGTTATAAGCTTTATCGCTGTGTATGGCATTATCACACGCAAATGCATATATTTATGTGCAAGGGACCTTTCGATCGACGTCAGCGTGGCAGCAACGTTGAGCTCAATCGACGCACAAATCAAACCAAATCGAGCTTATTGAATCGCAATATTTTTGCATCAGTGTATATAATGCGCGCAATTTACACATTACACATAGTTCACTCGTGAGGGGTGTATCCATAAAAAAAATCCACCAGAGAAACATTTCTCCCGTCCAAGCGGTATCTCTCTTGAAAGAAAATTAAATCTACGATAATATAATTAAGGCTCTCTCAACACCTGCAATACACCATGTAATACCACTGTGAAAACCACAACAATGTTGTAAGTAAGCACGGTAACAAGTGTCGAGAAATAATGAGAGCGACATGATGCTTATGCACTACACCGGAGGGGCAATCGGATGAGCGGTGAAATGAAAACACACTGCGGTGTGTGTGTGTGCTGGCATTATCTTTGTGGCGCGTAAGTAAGTACAGGATAGTTGTTGGCACTCTATACACGTACCCCTAATAGCCCAAGTACTACACATACACACGTGCATTGAGCAAACATGTATATGCATGTATGTATAAGGGACACTCATAGTTTCAGTCTCGTTCACCGAGCAAACAACTATACATGTGTGTGTACATACGTAAGAGTTCAACCACGAGGGAAGGGGGTGAGAGTACGTACGTGAGCGCAAGTCGTTCGGATTAGTCCCGGTCCATTTGGTCCCTTCTGTCGAAAGGGTACGCGAGCGCGAAATAAAGAGAACGACGGGACGCCAGTGTTGGACTCGTTACTTTTTTTTTTTTTTTTTTTTTTTTTTTTTTTTTTTCTTCTTCCACCGTACACATTCGACAACCCCCGGGCACGCGCCGACCACCACCACCGACGCGACTATAAGGTTTTTATGAGAACACATGGTATAAGAGTATAAGGGGGGATGGGTATATATATATGGGCTCTTGTTATTGTATCCCGAGCACAAGTGGCTCGGGCTATTACGCAAAGAGAGTATACACGACGAGACGGGTGTGCACAAACACGCGTATACAAATATATACGGACGAAAGGATACGCCCGAGGAGTGGGTGAAAATTCAGCCGCAAGCAGGTCGAGCCCTTTGATGCGTGTGCCTATGTATTTATAATGTACATAGGGGTGGGGGGGGTGCATCGATCAAATTTCGGGAGCGGCTTCTCCCGCGTGCTTAGCCGGTGTGCCCCGATTACGGAGTTTGCCCCGTGGATTATAATTATGTGCGTGTAACTTTTCTTCGGTGCAGGGGCCAATTTTCCGGGCCTTCGATTCGATTTGGCCGCGTGTCCGCGCTTCCCTCGACAGATTGTGGTGATTTGGTTTAGCGTGGGCCGCACCACCAACGGACACAAAAATCGGCGTAATTTTTTAAGATTGTACATAATATTATACAGTACAACGTGAAAGGGACTGTGTGTGTAGGTGAGCACACGGAGCTCGTAGGCATTGCAGCCGGGAGAGGAGATTAAGATAGCCGCTCTGTTAATAATTCAATGTGATTTTTGGCTCCACGCGTGTATATGTACATCACCGCGTCGTGTGCGCGCGTGTCTCGTGTTTCAAATCGAACATCTGCCTCGGGGCTTTATAATCCGATCGTCTTCCTTTTGCCGTGATCGCACTGTGGGGCCGACCGTCGTCGAGGTTCTATCTATCTCTGGTGTGGTTTTTTTTTTGTTCTTATTGCTCCTCTCGTTTCTCGGGTATATTTTTCTTTGGGTAAATCTATCGAGGAAGACCTCGAAAATTGAAAATGACTCGTCAAGGGATAAATGTTTTTTCAATCGTTGTTGCACGTAAAACGTTCATAGATTGGAAAAAACGTTATTTTTTATCGGGTGAAAGCAGAGAGCTGTCCCACGAATCGATGGTCCATGATGTCATACACGTACATGTGTATTTGATACGTGCACCAGGTTGTCCGTGAGAGCGACGATTTCTATCCGTGTGGGATGATGCGTTGAAAATCGTTGAAAATCATCATATACAGAGAGCCTGTATGGACCCGAACATCAGAGGGAATACCTATGCGAGCGATAGAGTAAACGAGAGAAGAAGGAGGAGAACAACAACAACAACAGCAGAATATATAGCAGTAGCAATTCTCTAATATCAATTTCAAATTTCAATTAGTATCATCTGCGTGAGCGAGCGGACTCTGCGCGCGCGCTTGCGATCTAAAATTCAATTTGTCCCTTCGCAAGCCGCCGCTACTTTCTCATGTGCCGAGAGCCAAAGCCCCCCCCCCAGAGTCTGTGTGTGTGTCTCACTCCCCGCGTGTGATACGGCCAGAGAGAGAGATGCGGGTTATACGTAAAGGCTCGTGTGTGTGTGTGTGTGTGTACCCAGCGTATAGCCACGTGATGGTCGGTAGTACACGCAGGCAGGCAGTCTCGACACATTACAAATTGACGACTCTCGGCTTATTAAGTTCCAGAGCGAGAGGAGTGATGGCTTCAATACCCTCGTTACTTATTTACGCGAGTTTAGAATCCTGCCTCCCTTACGTATACACCCACCCACCACCGAAGCCAGTGTACATGAGGGGACGGTGTGTATATGTACTCCCTACACCTAATGGGGATCGACGTGTTATCTACTCGTTTCGGGGGTTGCTCCGTGCTACTCTTACCGCCATCATCCATGTGTGTATATGTATACGGATATTGTAACGTCGGGGCGCACACCCACGCGCGACCCTCTCCTACAGTTCGGCGTGTACAGTTCCATAATACCTATATACGAGAGCGACGAGACAAGTGTCCAACTAACGCGCACTCTATTATTGTTACGAGTGTGTGTACCTGTATATACGTAATACTGTATGACAAAGCCCACGCAAACGAATATATATATATATACATATATATACATATATGCTCATCACTATACGTATACTTACGTATTTTCGGGGTGTTCCTTATTCGTGATCGGTTTGGTGGTTGATGGATTTTTTTTTCATACGTTTAGCATATAATTATAATTGAACCAACACGGAGCACACAAATGAAGCGCTTAAATTCGTCGAGCGGCGTAAATATATGTGGATCCGTGCGTGAGGGTCTGCGTCGAATTTAATTTGATTAAAACAATCGCAGTTAATCTTCATCACGTGCGCGCACTTGCTGGTCCGCTCCTCCTCCCTTTCTCCCTCCCGCTCGGTATTTTATTAATCGTCATAATTGATTTTAATGTGTGTCATACATAAGGTTTCCTTTTTTTTTTTCCTTGTGATGCGATATTGCCCATGTAACTGCAGACTGTGTATTTTACGTTTGATTGCTCGATCAGAAAAAAAAAAGTTTGAAATGGTCACTGTCGTTGACACGCGTATCGATCTATTTGATTGCTTCGACAACGAATGCCTATATATAAAATGGATGTTCAAAATAAAAGCCCTGTGAAATGCTTACAGGATTATAATTCGATTCGGCGGTTGGGATGACCATTTGTGGACGTAAATGATAAAAAGATTGACAAAAGCACCTTTTGGTTTCAGATTGGGTCGGTTCATGCACAGCAACAGCAACAGAGGCCACAGCAGCAGGAACATCAACAGCTGAGCGGAGGGCCCGGGGCCGGCGGGGGGGCGGCCGCGAGGGCTGGAGGGATGTTCTGCTACCACTGCCCCTCGGGTCTGCCGGCCCCGAGGCTACCACCTACCCTCGAGTATCCCTTCGCCCCCACACACCCCTGTGAGTACAACGTTACTTTTTCAACATTGCGCGTATCGATTCGATTTCCTACTTTTTTTACTTTACTTTTTTTTTCCAAACCCAAAGTTTCGTTTAGGAAATAAAAATATAATTCCACCTCTTAAAAATCAGAAAAGAGGGAAATTAAGGTTTTTTCAAGGTGTATACATCCTGCAAATGATGTATGTAGCGCACGCCTTGAGGGTAAACTAAAAATCCGTTGTTTAGGGTATTTTTTAACGACTCGATCAGTGCTCGAAGCAGTTAGCCCGTTTCCTGATTTTTTTTTTTTTTTTTTTTTTTTGCTTTCGGGATGAAAAAAAAGGGGGTAGGTAAAACTAGACGGACAATAGCAAGTTAAAAATAATGGCCACCCACACGAGGACAAGTAGGTTTTTGAGTCTGCTGTGAGTCTTCCCAATGACTCGTGATTTTTCAAAGACTTGGACGTATAGGCACACGGAGACACAGACAGACAACTGCTATAGGTACAGGCCGGTCGGACGAAGACGGCCCTGGGGACGTGATGGAGGTGTACAACACATACGTGATGCACACGCGTTACTGCGCCGTACATCCCCCCCCCCCACTCGTCGGGATAAACAGATTAGGTAACTACGTGATAAGTCGCTAAGTGGCTCACTCGGTCCAGCAGAGCTCCCCCTTCGGACGCCGCAGTGATGTCTCTCCTTCTTCTTCCCTTTGGCCGTTATACGTACAACACTATGTGTTACACATGTACTTACTCCTCGTGTTCACATATACACACGCGTATACCTATCCGAAAATTCGGTTCAACATCCAACCATATCTACCTACCTCGTTATGCTCATTAGCGGCGCTCTCCCTCTCATTAGATTCCCCTCGAGCTGTGTCCCTCCGACGCTCGCAAGCTCGTCGCGCGTGCTGATATACATATACGCTACGGCTAACCCGGTTTTCCTCAACTGTTTCCTATAGGTGTCCCTCTGGTGATGCAATAGTGAATAAAAAAAAAAAAAATCATTAAATTTTCTTTGTTTTTTTTTTTTTTTTTTTCATAGCGTCAAACGTGTATATAATATGCTCTGGTACTGTGATGTGATGTACATGCGTACGAGAGCCACATTCGTACGGACACCCGGTGCGGCTACAGATAAATTGGATCAGAGATACTCCCGAGAGCGCAAGTTCTCTGATGATGAGGGATGGAAAAGGGCAGGCCCCTAATACTCTATATAGCCGCGCGAACTCTAATCTGAGATCTTGAGTGGATTTCGGGGCCGCCAAATTTATTTACGACCTCTTGTCTCTCCTTTTCCTTCCAAGCCTGTACACTTTTTGTTTTCCGATACGGCCAATCGATAATTGCTCGGGTGCCACCTCGAGTTTTCCTCGCCCACGCCCCAACATGTTTTTTTTTTCCTTTTTCCTTTTTTTTTTTCGACTTCTGTGCACGGCGATTGAGAGCTGCGTTACTTAATCTATACATTGCGGTGGGTTGGTCCGTTTGTTTTCATGGGCTCGAAAGGTTTGTGCCCGTGCAGGTTTACGTTTTTTTTCTTTTTTTCATTCCCCGTCAAACTGTACCTTTTTTCGAAGGCAATAAAGATTTTTCTTGATTTTTTTTTCTTTCGAATTGAAAAAAAAAAAAAAAAAAAACTCAGCCCTTGGTGCCTGTGCATTTTTTCTTCATCTTTTTGCCATGAGTTTCAGTTCCAATCGAATGATTTCGCATTCATAATTTGTCATTGGTGGCGGTAAAAATCACAACCAAACGCAAATAAACGTACAACTAAACAACGGAGGATCGACCAAAAGTCCGCGAAGGCTCATTCCCACATCGGCCACCGCACGCGTACATTGCGGCCACGCGTTAATTTTCATGAGCTAAGGAAATTAATTTGTGTTTTTCGCTAAGCCGAGAGAGAGAGAGGGAAGCTGGGAGCCCTGTGGTAATTAATTGCGCTGATTGGCCTGCATCATTAACGAGCGCGCCCGCGCTCCATCCTGTATGGCCCGCCCCCCTCTTGCTCTCTTTTCTACCTATATGTATACGCCATCACCCGAGTGTTTGATGGCCCTGGCACGTTTTGCAATATTAATTCAACGGGGAGTGAACGCGAAAATCGTATTTTTTCAATTTTTCACGTTTTATCGACCGTTGCGGGGGCTCAGAGTAGCGTTGTTGGGGCTCCGATCGTGACTTTTTTCCAATTTTTTCCTCACGTATATGTACTGTTGTGCAAATTTTCATGCACCCATTAATCGGTACGATATACTCCATCGACCCTTGTTGTGCAAAAAAACGCGTAAGATATTGTCAAAGCGAGTGCACTAAAAAAATTCTAAACACTTTGTGCAGGGCATAAATAATTGGATTTCGCGCACAGAGAGGGTCGACGATTCGGGGTCTCGTGGCTGCACGGAGTGCACGATTTCACTGGTGACCACTTCCCATGTGCATTTGCTCAGCAATACAAGAGAACGCATTCAGGGTTAAAACCTTTGCGCATGAAATATCGAAAAACAGTGCCTTTCCTTTGAAAGAAAATATTTCACCCTTGTGGAGAAAATCATGTTACATGTTGTTAAAAAGTAATGCTTTTGTGCTGAAAAACATAAAAGTTAACAATATCGAGCATCACGTACTCGTAGGGAAATGCTCAAGTTGTCTACTTAAACATAGCTTGCAAAGTGATGAGTCAAGTCGACACTGCACTGCAATACGTGCGGCGTACGCTCGAAATCTCTAGTTATCGCGTTACCAACGGTGTCACTGTGCAATTATGTCATTTGGAAGTGTCGAGTAGCGCGTTGTCGTTGCCTCCCGCCGTGGCTGCTCGTAGATCAATTTCACGTGCGAGTGACAGACGATCGACCGGGAATTCGATTACTACCACCTCAACCCCTTTCGATGTGAGAGAAACGGTCCAATGTAGAACGAAAAATCCCTGTTATTTAATTTAATTTTTTTTTTTTTTTTCTTTCAAAACACTATTTTTTATTCGATGATTTAAACTTGAGATAATTGACAATAGCGAGATATGACAGACCCAAAAGTAGTTGATGATTTTGTTTAGTGCTGGAATGAGAATTTCGTCGGCAAGATGATCCAAAACCACGAGCTTCTCGTAAACGCATTAAAAAATGTATTATTTTATTATTTTTGAGTACATCAGATGGAAACAATTCTGGCTCCTCGTTGATAATACATTCTCACGCACTCTCGTAAGTGTAAAAAATTATGCTGTTTGCGTTAATTTAGGTTGACACTGACTTCGACATGAACTTGTCTTTGTATTACACGTACGATGCGCATTTCATTGCAAAAATATACCGTACAGTCAGTGTACACTACATCAAAAAGAATTTCATAACACGTTAAAGAGTAGTAAAAAAGTGCTTTGTAGGGTACATATTACACCCGTAATACACATGGCACCCGAACTACTGTACTTATTTGTGTACCGTTTAGTATTGTCAATTAAAGAGTATAAAGCATTACTACTGTTCAATCTCACGGTGGCACTGCACAGATTTGAGATTCGCACCAATGGCTCTCATACAGTGCACGTGAAGCCCAACGTCCTTAGACCTCGAGCTGGCATAGTAACGTGTGCATGTGTCACGTAAATTAGCGATACAAAGGCTGCAAATGTTTTGTTAATGGGTCGATCGTTGAATTTCAGACGCCAGCTACTCCGCCTACCACCCGGCACTCCACGGCGTGGGCGAGGACTCGTTCGTCAGGAGGAAACAGCGGAGAAACCGGACGACCTTCACGCTCCAGCAACTGGAAGAGCTCGAGTCGGCCTTCGCTCAGACCCACTACCCGGACGTTTTTACGAGGGAGGACCTGGCGATGAAAATCAATCTGACGGAGGCGAGGGTGCAGGTAAAAATTTCCCCCCCCCCCCCACGATTTTATATTGTTGCAACATTGGTTGAAGAAGCAGCACGCGACGTGGCGCATGAGCAAACGCATCGATAAAGATGCAAAATTGACACATCCAAAGTCCATAAACGTCATTTATATCCCATTCCGGGGTGTGGGTAATCCCACCGTCGGGGAAAAGTCGAAGTAGCCGCGAAGCACATCGGTGGGAGGAAAGGGGGGAAAAAAGTGGGTACGGGCACATGTGTGGAGAACAGAAGGAAGGAAAAGCAGAGGAGAAAAAATAATAATAATGATAATAATGAGCAGGAGGCTCGCGGTGGTGTTGGGGCCGAGAGCGTGAGAACGAGATGGCGTATGTAGCACTGCACACCCAAGAGCACGGCGGCCCCGAGGGTCTCGCTGACACCCTCGACCTGGCGTAATCTTCTGACGAGCTAAGCCGGTAATTCGCCAGATTGTTGCCCATTCCTACCCCCCCCCCCCCGAACTATGGCTCTGTATAAGTAGCTGCTGTATAGACGACATTCCCATTCCCCCCCCCCCCCCCCCGTTGCTGCCTCTTTCCTCGCTCTCGTGCCCTTTTTCGCGGTGCAAATCCAATTCTTATTCCGTCTCTCTCTCTCTTCAGGGACCCCCTTTTTCGCGAGTTTCGTGCTCTGAATTTTTCAACGGGGGCGATTAGGTAATTGGGGCCCCCGATTGTTTTTCGAGAAACGAGAGTGTTCCTCCTTGGATTTTTGTCATTACGAGGATTACGAAACGGTGATTCGCTTGAAACTGAATGTTACGATTGGCCTCGACTGGGGTACGATTGTTTCTGTAGACTTTGAAATGTCCTAAAAGCTTTTTTTTCCATCACAACTATTGTACAGAATATCTTGGGCAAGTAAAGTTTATTACAAAGTTTTTACTAGAAAAAATATTTCGTAGAACAAATGAATGCATTATATTTCTATAAGAAAATAGGGTTGTAACACAAGATGTACCAAGTCTGGTGATTTGGGATACTTTTTTGTCTCACCATACGCTAGAATGTTGTAGTTGAAAAATTATCTCGTCGTTGCGTTTAATCTAAGTAAAAAAAAAAAAAAAAAAACAGTTTCACATGGTTGAAAAATTAACAAAGTCGTCGTCGAGTAAACATGTCCTTCAAGAGCGGTATTCGAAGCCCATATGATCCATCTACCTATACGTATGCACTTTGCATGCGATGTGATTGTGTTGTCGCTTGCACTCGTATCCCCTGGGTATGTGTACCTCACGTGTGCGCGCGTTGAGGGTGCAGTTGCCGCACGTGGCCTATTAAAAGTGTCACGGGATACGGTAAACAACTACACGTCACGTGTGACGCCTGCACTTGCCGAATGGCTTTTGGGTGTGCAATTTGCCGAGCCCAATGTCGCGTCTCGCGCAAAAGTAATAATTAATTTTTGCTTCCCTGAAAAGAGAATCTTGGAAAAATAAAACATCAAGTTGTATTTTAATGAACTAGGGATTATTTAAAACATACACATTTCTTTTTTTATAAAATACTTTTTTTATAAAACCCACCATCATTTAAGTCGTTTGTTAAATTGCTTTGCTTAATTAGTTAGCAACACATTCACCTTGTGACAATCAAACAAGTTGTTGAAATAGTATAATCATGTACAGCACAACCTAAAGTAATCTCTGCGTGATTTTTTTTTTTTTAAATCTTGCTGCACCGACTCAAGCCGAAATGGGGTGTGTGAAGTTACACTTAAAAAAATTAGAGACAGCTTGAATTACGTTTTGCCAAGGAGCGGAATCATGACTATCGAATTTAAATTTAAATTTCGAAATACCTAGCTCCGTAGGTATTTTAAATCGTATTAGAAGGATACTCATCATACATTTAAACTGCTGGATTAGACCCGAAAACTTTCAACAAATTTAATTCCGGTCTTCATCGCGAGGTACAAATTTTGCCCCTCAAAAGTTATAAACTGATCCATGTCACGTTTCAACTTTTGCTCTCGATACTATCCGAAAGTACGCGCGGTCGATACGAGCTTCGAATTTTTTTTCTTTTTTTTTTACCCAATAAAAAAAAAAGATTGGATGAAAAATCGCGAGCTCCAGATGTCGAACAACGGAAAACTGGAAAAAAAGAGAAGGTAGGAAAAAAACGAGAAATACCATCAGCGTATCACATACATGTCCTCCCATTGGTGTCTATTAACCATTTTAACGAGAATTAGTCACTCATGCGCAATGCGATTACCGTGTTGCTTTTACGCGTCCCTTTCGTGATGAGCCCCTCCCCCAACTTCCACGCGCTTAATAGCCAAATCAAATTTCACTCGCGCAACGCGCATCGGCTCATCTCTCTTCGAACGCACCCCCTCGCGGTGCCTTTGCTTTCATACGTGCACCTCGATGTCCCTGGCGAGCTATTTTTTTTTTTTTTATCATTTTTTGTTTTTCTATCGCATCGCGCAATTTTCAAGCCGTTCCTCCTACCGTTTCGGTACTGGAAAATACCGCGGTCAATCTTGTTCGGCGTCCAATGAAAAATGAAAGGAAACGCAACGAGGTGTACTA
Organism: Copidosoma floridanum; assembly: GCF_000648655.2. The sequence continues at coordinate 2,448,835 of NW_019379654.1, forward strand.
TGGCACTTGAAAGAAAATGTTTTTTTTTTCTATCGAGTTAATCGTCATTTTAGATAAAATTCACTGCACCATGCATATATATGTACCGTAAAGAGGCTCCGTTTGACCAGAGAACTGCAGACTCCGGACCACGTCGATGTTGAGCACTACCGCCCGCGGTAAATGTACACAATCTACACAATTTTCTGCCTGACGAGTGTACAATTACGGCGCAGACTCATTGTTTCATTAACTAGAGATGTATATGTGTATGCAACGGAGACAAAGGGAATCCGGTATATAACGGACAAATAGGCGCGTTTACAGTACGGTATATAGCTGTTCACGCAAGGCACTCCAACCCCGACCCCTCCGATGCACATACCCACGCGCTCAACCTACACCCGGTAGACGTCTTGTCCTTCAAGCTGCGCTCTCGTCTCCGGCTCTCCGACTTCTTTGTACGTACCCACTCTCCAATTAGAAGCTCCTCGCAAGGGAGAGAAGGGCACGTTCTGCTGCAACTCGAATATATATGTATACGTCAGCTGACGGCTTTTTTTTCCCTCCCCGTAACTCTCTCTCTCTTTCTCCTCCACTCGAGCGCAATTTGCTTAAATCACGTTTCGCGTGCGCTACCCGCGTATGGATGTACCTACAAGTGTAACTTTCGATTCTTTAGGTAATGGAGTGCCTTTTTTTTCGACTCAAATTGTCAGTCGGAAATGTTTTTTAAACATCCTGTGGTTGCCAGAGGAGAATCTATACACCGATGCCAAAGAGACAAGTATAAGGGTTGAATCTGAAAAGGGTACGTTGTACCTTACTGCGTTAGTCCTTGGCAGCTTAATTACATATTTCTCAATTAGCGCGGGAGGTGGGAGAGGCGCGGTTATGAAATTGGTGCAGTTCCTCGAAATTTAATCTGTTTTTTGGTGGTGTGCATTACATACGTATACTCTTGGGGAGGATTTTGGGTATAAAGTGTCAAAGTTGCCGCTGCCGAGTATATTGGCCGAAATGCTAAAGAAATTTCGTGTACGATACCATCAATCGGGAGTCAAAAAAATTTTGCGCATGTACGTCTTGAGAAAAATAAGAAAAAGCCATTGTCCATTCAAATTTATAAAAACCAATTTATACAATTTTTTTAACAACTCTACTGTATCAAAACGTTGAAAATGTAAACTCTACAAAAGAAATTTACTTCTGTCGATTCACTTGTTTAACGAGAAAGAAGGAAAAAGAATCCAGTCTAGTAAAGTGACATTTACTCATTACTAATTTGAATACAAGTATAAACAAAAATAAGATCTAAGGTGTGTAATCTTTTTATTGACCTCTTACTCAAGTACGGTTGGGGTGCAGTTGGTTGCACCTGAGGTCACCTCGACGTGGCTATGCCAGGAACGAGTTCGAGACCCAACAACTGTGATTTTTTTTTGTTTTTTTTTTTTATTTGAGACTCTGTTTTTTTTTTTTTTTTTTTAAAAATAAAAAAAAAAAAAAAAAAAAAAAACTCAGCCCTTGGTGCCTGTGCATTTTTTCTTCATCTTTTTGCCATGAGTTTCAGTTCCAATCGAATGATTTCGCATTCATAATTTGTCATTGGTGGCGGTAAAAATCACAACCAAACGCAAATAAACGTACAACTAAACAACGGAGGATCGACCAAAAGTCCGCGAAGGCTCATTCNTGTCCATTAACTTATACTTGGTGGGAAAGAAGAAGAAGAAAAAAATAAAATAAAAAATGAAATAAAATAAGCCAGTTGGAGTAATCCCGTTTGAAAGATGAACAAACACATTATTATTTATTGACGCTGACACCATAAGTCGGGCCGCAAGACAAATGGCATCGTGATTTTCTTCAAGGCCCGAGACCCCCTCTCGCGAGTAGAATTTAAAGATATTTCGACGGCCACCGAGCGAGCAAGGGCCGAACGGCTTTAAACATGTTTCGGATTAAATTCGCATCTCGAATGGGGAAAAAAAAAAAAAAAAATAGGAAGCTCGCTTATGTACGTAAGTCCATGTAGCAGGAGAGGCAAGATGGATAAGTACATGTAGCGTCGGGGGTGGATGGAGGAGTAAAAGTGGGGTTAAAATTCAACGTTCCACAGATGGGCGGGGGTAGAGAGAGAGAGAGAGAGAGAGAGATCTCGGGGGAATCGCGGCTTTGTTCCCAGCTATTACTCGTCCTGGCAACCCTTAGGATATATATTATTATATCTGGCCGTCTGGCGGCAGTACTGGCGCGCGCGCGCTCCACTCGAAAGCTATATATACTGCACCACGGGCTAAGTAAGTGCATATATATATATATATATATGTATATATAGACTCCCTCTTTTCTACCTCTCTGTCGTTCCTCCTCCTCCTCCTTTTCATATCCGACTTATTCTTTTCGCCTTTCATTTTCCGAGCCGTCATCTCTCGTCTTATAAGACAGCGCCAGCGAGCTGTGCAGCCCCCTCCGGGTCAGCCGCTGTAAGAGGTAAGGGTGGAAAGACGGGGCTCGTCTTATTTATTTTATTAAACCATTTGCTGAGCCTCCGGAGAAACTTTTCAAACGTATACGTATTGTATAACAGAGGCACATTGTACGATTCCCTCTCAAACTCTCTTTCCCCCCCCCCCATCTCTCTCAACTCGTGCTTTTCTCCATGTCATGTATAGCTACTTTGTGCGTTTGAAGAAATTACTATTTTTATTTAAATTCACATTTTTTGATTTTAAAGAATATTTATTTTGTCCAAATGAAACTTTTTTTTCAATTTAGTAAACAAGAAATCTGATGGGGAAAAGTTTTAATGACAGTGATAAAAATATAAATTGGTTTATTGGCTCTAAGAAATTGTTAGGTTTCGGTTGGTTCTTTTTTGTTTTACTTATTTTTACGATAACCATTTATTTAATGAGAATAAGTAAATTAGTTGTTTATACCTAGAAAAATTAGTTGCCTGCTACTAATTAATTTAATATATTTATTAAATAACAGTAGGAAAGTCAATTGTTTGAACAAATGAAAACCATGAATAATTGAAGCTGTTTTTTATTATTAGTATGATTGCATATTCGCTTAAATTTTTTTTTTTTTTCCCGCAGTTTACAATGAGGAACATTCGCGTTGCAGCCAATTTTACTCGGACGTATACGTACCGAAGAGTTTACACTCGGAATTAAATTTGTTTGCGAGCGAAATTTTTTCAATAACATTTGTAACTGTCTCGGCGATTTCGCGTATCGAATTACCCCTCGTGTAGGCAAGAAGTACGGCCGCAAATAAAGTTCAATAAAAGTCAAGCAGTACCTTGTATGTAGGCGCGCCCGGCTCGAGTCTGCCTCGAATTCAAGAGGTCGGGAAATTCAATTCCGTAAGACGACGAGGGCATTTTAGGCAACATTTTCCCTCTTCCTTAACTCTCGAGCATGATACTTTGCCTCGTAAAAAGAATATTGGTATCAGTTTTTTTTTTTTTATTTTTTTTTTTTTTTATTAATGCAGTGGAAACAATTGTATACAAGTGCTGATTTAACAAATAAAAAAACCAACTAATCTTTTGTGCTTCACCTAATTCAAGTTAAGTCCGAATTATTATTGTTTACAAAAATACAATATTGTATCACGTAGATAATTATAACGAGTAAAAATGTTAAACATAATTAAAAAAAAAAAAAGCCTCTCCAATATTCGTTATCATTAATTCCCCCGAATCAAAACTGAGAAACAAACGAACGTATTAATAAAATCTTCCTGCGTACAGTAAATGTACGTCCGAAAGCCCTTGACACATCCACTTAATAATTAATTTCCACGAACAATTAATTTCTGCGAACTCATTACGTCGACGCTCGATACATTAATCACAGTTAAGAATAGCGTTTCATTTTTTTTTTATATGGTATGTTTCGAGCACATTTTTTTCCTTCAATTTTTTGCCACTTGGCCACACACTGGGTTACACACACACACACACACACACACACACACACACACACACACACACACACACACACATACACGTAAAAGGTACGTACTGCACAGTGCGCGCACGGTAACTGTGCATAATACGTACACACAGTGAGTATCGCTCGCGGCAGCTCCTTGACACTCGACTCGAGCATCAGACACGAGAAGAATACCTACTCACAATATAAGGGGAGAGAGAGAGAGAGAAAACGTGTGGAAGAGCCGAGGAAACTTTAATTAAACTCTATTTTAGCCGAGATTATGTCATGTTAGGCACGTTATGTACCGAACAACTACCTACTCGAGTGAGTCTTTGCTCGGCCCATTAAGCATGCGCGACCTTTTCCCTCTGTTCTCTCTGATGAACCCGTCAAAAAGAAGTATCGGTAATGAATGCTTTGTTTTGCGTAGCTCTACTTCTCTGGTTAATATACTATCTGGGCTTTCGTGATTTTAAATTGTCTTTTTTTTTTCTCATTTTCTGTGTGGGTTTTCTAAAAAATTTTTCGTCCTATTTTCAACTCGTGTCTAAATTTTTCAACGGAATCGTACAAAAATATTACTTTTTCATTCAACTACTACACATATATAAATATCTTGTACTCTTTTTTTTAACCATGTCCGTATGTGCTTTTTTAAATAAAAAGTCAGTGAAAACTTGCTCTTTAAATACAAACCAGTCAAATATAATATAAAAATTAACGTATAAAAATGACAATATTATATGAAAGTACGTATCATCATTACATTTTTTGGGAAATGTAAGTATATGATACTCTGCTGAAAAGTATATAGTAGCCGTGTCTTAAATACAAAAGTTTAGTTATATGCTTGAAAAATGCCTTTATTTTATTAGACAGCTGAAAGTCAACACTTTTTAAGAGCTCTCAAGTGACCGCATCAAAATTTATGCAACAGAGGGTTGAACAAGTGGCAGAATTTGAGTGTATTACAATGTTACGAATGTATTTTTAAATTTGAATAAGATATGGATCACTGTTCATTCATGTGAAAGTCCTATACATTGATCAGTAAGTCACAAACGCTGTCATCGATGTAAATGAAAAAAAAAAAAAAAAAANTCATCATTACCGCGGGCCTCGGCTGTTTTCGTCTTGTTATTTATTTTTCCATTTGTCACTGCACGGATGGCGCAAAAAGTAGCGGTTTTGTGTTTTATGGTAATGCATCAACGGTATGTGGACGATTATCATCATTGTTGTCATTGTTGTTGTTGTTGTTGTTTGCGGGGCTTGTAATTAGGCAAGCGCGCGCGACACTCGTTTTACATAAGTGCACGAGAGAGAGAGCACCGCAGAGAGGCGCGCTGGTGCGCGGAACGAGAGACTCGAGTAGGTATATATACATATATACGTGAGAGCGAGGGAAGGACGAGGAACGCGAGGACGCGGAGGTGGAACTCAAATTCGGCAAGGCCGTTCTTTGACCTGACGTCGACTATATGTCTCTATATGTATATATACGGGCAGATGCCTCCTCGTATACATATGTCTGTACAATGTATATGATGTACGTCTTGTACAATCCTCTGTTGCTCGACATGGGCGTTTTTTTTTAGCTAAAAATTTTTTTTTTCCTTCCCCCTCCTATTATTTATTTCCCCATTCGTGAATATGAGGTATTTTTACGCGATTTTTGAGCGATTATTCATGCAAATTTCGATTATCTCTGTTGTGTCTCTCGATCGCTGCGTCGTGACTTGCGAAACTCATCACATGTTACCTTCCAAAGGATTGATAAAATTCAAAGTTTTCCTGCACCTTTTTGTTATTTAGCTGCTCGGTATACTTATTAGGTATACAGTGCAAAATTACAAACGGGCTTGAAGAAAAAAAAAAAAAAAAAAAAAAAAAAAAAAAACTGTGTTTGCCATGTTGCAGGTATGGTTCCAGAACCGGCGAGCAAAGTGGCGAAAAAGCGAGCGACTGAAGGAGGAGCAGCGTAAGCGCGAGGGCCCCACCTCCGAGCCCAACAACCCCTCGCTAGCCTGCAGCGCCAACAATCCCCAAGACACAAGTTTGAGCAACAACAACGAGGACGGCCCGGTGGGCTCGTCGGGCCAGGAGGGCCTCAGTGGCTCCCGGAGCCCGAGCACCACGTCGGCCTCGGTCAGTCCCCGGCCGACGGGCCACGGACCCACGCCCGGCTCCTCGGCCTCGCCCCAGCCCCTCCAGCTGACGCCCACACCCACCCCCACGCCTCAGCAGCAGACGCTGACAACCGAGCGGAGACTGACGACGGTCGCCGAGCAGCTCCAGGCCGGGGGACCACCCGCCGAGAGGTGAGACCACCGCTTTCGCAGCTCCGGATCCGCGCGCCATTTACTTTTCCGACCCGCGCGTAATTTATTTAAAAACCACCCCCCCCCCCCTTCCACACCTTTTACGCGTATATACAAAGATATTTTTTTCTTTCCTTTCGGTCCGCTGGTTAAATGCACACGCGCTTCCCTCATGGCTTATTCAGGAGTCACCTCTACATATATCGTGTCTCTCTCTCTCTTATCTGGATGCTGGATCTTTCCTCTTGGCTTGTTCCTCGGCTCGTGTCCTTCCCCGCTGCGCGACGACTATTATACGTACACCATTCGTGTGCCCCTCACACGCAAAGCTACCTTCAAGGGGGAAAAAGTGCCACCGCGACCGTCGCGGCATTGAATTTTTCATCGGGACTTTAATGGAGTGTCATTTGAGTTAGGGGGCTGGAGGCCTCCCCGCACTTTTCTTTGTTCCCGCGTCCGGGTCTTGAACTGTTTGTCTGTTTGTCGCGCGCTGACGGGTACGTTATACACGATTTTTGTACCTTTCACGCGGAGGCGCGACAATGGTTTTTATCGTCAACTTTGGAATCGGGTTTGCTTGAATTAATCGAGCTTGAATGGCCAAAATACGCGAGTCGGGGGAAAAAAAAATTTCTAGCAATTCTGCAAGAATTATAATTGAAATAGAGAGGGACGAAATAACGAAGAAGAAGGAGCATCTTGTTATAAATGTATATACTAATGCCCTGCCGCTTGGTTTTTCCCTCTGATTTCAGCGCACCGAGTGGCACAGGGGGCTTCCGTCCAGTGGAGGCGGCGACGTCCCTCTTCTTCTCCCCGCACCTGGCCGCCCAGTTCTCGCCCCCGCTCTTCGGCGCGAAGCTCCAAGTGAGCTCCCCGAGCTCCCTCGCCTCGGCGGCCCCGTCCCTCTGGAGCAGCGGCACGGCAACCGACTCGGGCCGCGTTGTCCCAAGCGCGGCCCCGACCAGCCTCCAGGACATGCTCTCCTGGTCGCCGGCCGGCTGGGCCGGTTGCACGAGCGGCCTCTGCGGCTGCTGCACCAACAAGTCCATCGTCAGCAGCGCGGCCAACAGCACCTGCGGCATAACCGAGCTCCACCGGAGCACCAGCCTGGCGGAGCTGCGCCGCAAGGCCCAGGAGCACACCACGGCCTCGGCCCTCCTCGGCGGCCTCGCCGCCGGCTTCCACTTCCCACCCCTGCCTCTGCCCCTCCTGCCGCCCCTCCTCGGTCTCTCCCGACGGCCCCACGTCGACCACCACCACCACCACCACCCCTCGGGCTCGAGCACCGTGGCCGCTGCCGCCGCCGCCGCCGCCGCCGCGGCTCACCACCTGCACCCCGGGATCGGGCACCAGTTGCCACCCGGCAAGGAGGAGCCGTAGTTGGAGCGAGCCCCCGAGCCAGCCCCTGCCTGAGACAATACCAATACTCGTCCGCTCTCCTCCACTTCGTATATACTTCATATACCGCTACCACACCCCCACAGATATCCTTTTTTCCTCAACGGCGGCACACACTTAAGCTTCAATACGTTACATTATATATTATACTTGAAGCGCGTCACATGATGATGATACGATGTATGTCTCTGTTTTGTATGCGAGTGTATAGTTTGATTGTGCGAGTAAGTATAGATTAACCTCGGAATAGACGCGACGCGGCTGTATAGAGAGATTATCGTATTTACCAGTATATATTATAACACGGTAGCCTGTACATACTTACGATAATATATTATTATTATTATATAGGGCCTGCTCGATTTCGAGAGGTATATATACATGATAGGTGATGGGCCTCGGGCCGGGCTACATTTATAGTAGGGAGGGCGTATAATATACATGTACATACTACATACACGAAAGCAAACATATGCAATTCAGAGTTGCGGGATCGGGGGCTTATACATCTATTGTCTTGAGTGCGAGTCACGTATACCCATGGACGGTTCACGGATGGCAGTTAACGAGCAGTAGATTCAGTTGGGCCAGCCCCTATCGCGGATCAGTTATCGTTCTCGTGGTTGTATATGTTTGTCCGCTCGAGTAACGAGTACATATTATTAACACCGCATACTTGCGCAAAACAAAGCCAAAAGAATCTTATTATTGCGGCGCACACACGCACGCGGAGGTGGAGCGGGCTTGATTTTCAATCTTCGCCGGGAGAGCAGGGGGGGATATCCTTGGGCACGTATACGTTGGTAGGGGAGGGAGAGGTTTGTCGGCAATCAATGCGCCCTGTAAGAACAGCCTTCTTCTTCTTCGCCCACCGAGGCTATACTGTATTGTGTGTGAAGTGGCGAAGAAGGTGGTGGTCGCGTGTAGGTATAGGTGGTGGTGGAGGAGGAGGTGCCTTGGCCAATAGCGAGAGAGGCGCCATTGATCGGCACGTGCCGGCGTTTGGTTCGTCGCGCGCGCGCGTCGGGCAGGAAGGGGAGCCGAGTGGGTGGTGGCGCCCGACCATGGCGGCCCTCTCGTACGCGGACGTGTCTATGTACTGACGTTTTGCACACTCCGTTACACTTACTGGTAAACCGTATTAATCAGCGACGTCGTGGCTTATCCCCCTTCTCCTCCTCGACAAAAGAGAGGAACAAAAGGGGGAGTGACTCCTCCTCCTGTGCACCCTCCCGCCGAGTTCTCTTTCTTCGATCTCGACGTTTGCTCGACAAGATTTCTCTTCCTTTTCCGACTCGGGAGACAAGGGGAAGAGCATAGCAGCGCCGCGCTCTGTGTAAGTACTTTGTTCCATCCGAGAGCCCACTTTTTCCGTTTTTTTCCGTATCGTTGCGAGTTTTGCTTGATACGTGTTATTTCGAGGATGCGTAATAAAGGGATGAACATTTTTTTCTTTTTTTTTTTTTTTTTTTTCCATTGCAACAGCAAACACGAGTAAAAGTATATAGGCCGGGGCAAAATCTCATTTATGACAATAACATCGAAAATATATACTCATCGAGAAACTGTATCAAAATTTTTTGTAAAGCTATCCGAGTAACGATATATATACATCTAGGAAATACGTGGTACATCACTTACTGTTGTATGCAATGCTCATTATTTATCAAAGGAGCGCCTGTACAGATTATTAAAACACGATTATTATGTATTACACTAGTTTCTATGGCATGTATATATATACAGTCAAAGAAAAATAAAAGTTTACTGTATCAAAAGAAGTAGTGATAACTATAGTTGAAAGAAGAAGATAAGAAAAAAAAAAAAAAAAAAAAAAAAAAAAAAAAAAAAAAAAAAAAAAAAAAA
>NW_019379654.1:2459441-2538224 GCF_000648655.2 Copidosoma floridanum
TTATTCAAGTTTTTTTTTTTTTTTGGCAATACAAATATTTTTTGTTTCTCAACGGTTTTTTTTATTGTCAATTTTTTTATATATTCATTAATTTATTTTTTAGTGCTCAAGAGAGACATTCACACTCAAATATACTTCCTAGTCAAAGATGCTCACGCTTAATTTGGATAACACAGCTCAAAAAAAGGTTGGCTGACCATATCACCGTAATACTACTGTAACAGCTGTAGTACTTTTTTGGCTTCAAATAATTCCATATTCTACAGTCAGCTATTTTTTCTTATTGTTAATATGTAAATTTCATCCAACATCATGCTTGAAAATTTAAAATAATTTATTAAAGGGATTTGTACTGAAATTCAAATATATTGTCTCTGCACTATTTGGAACATTCCATCAATACCAATATTATTTAGATCGATTTTCTCAAATTAAAATGTATTATGTTTTCTGAAAAAAAATGATATTTAGCCGACACATCTCAGAATCTGTCGTCTGACCATATTGGCTTATTACTACTGCGAGTAATGCGTGATATTCATTGGGTTTTAAATCATTCATTTAAAAGTAATTTTTATTTAAATATTAGTATCCTTTCAACTTTTCATTTATTATGTTTCAAAAATTATTACAGCGTTGATTGCTACTGCGATACAAATATTTTTCCTTACTTCGTCTGAAATATTGCATTGTTGCTTTAAATTTTAAAACTGATTTATTAATTTTTCAACGTTATAAACAATAATTATTCAATCAAAGCAGTGCATTATACTTTTTGCCAAAAATAATAGCATCTCATTCAGCTGATTCTGCTCAAAATGTAGTTGTCTGACTATATCGTTTCAGTACTACTGCGGATAAAGACTGACAGCTTATGTATATTTTGCGGGGTTTAAATCGATCAATACGTTAGAGTAATAATTATTTCAATGTTGGTATTTGAATCTTATTAAGATTTATGATTTTTATCTTTTTTTTTTTTTTACAATTCATTAAGTATCTCGCACTGAGGTGCAAATATTATTTCTTTGTCTTACTTAAATAATTTTTTACAATTGAATTTTTTTCATATACTTATTTATTTTTATACTAATCATTTAATAGATACGACGTAATAATATAATATTTGACAAAAGATTACGGCAACTTGTTTACTTAACACAGCTCAGAATCCGGTAGTCTGACTGTATCGCTATAATACTACTGCAAATGGTATTTAAATCGTTTTACATTTCAACTTTACTATACTAGTATCTAATGTCAAACATTTTGATCTTCTCGTTGATAAATTATTCAAACTTTTTTACAGCAACACAGGTATTTATTTGTCTGTCTTCCTGAACTGTTTCGTTATTGCCAAGTTATTTTTTAATTTGTTGTTTGACTCTCAAAATTCTAATTTAAGAATAAACTGTGTATCATAATTACTGTATAAAAAGTACAGCACGTTTTTTTAGTTCATACAGCTTAAGATTTAATGGTCTGACCATTTCGCTTTATTACTACTGCACGCAAAGATTGATGTTGACATATCTCTTTTGGATGAATATTGGTTAATATCTATTAGTAATAACTACTTAAATGTTTATACAAACAATTTGATTGAAATCGGTCTGTTGGCATGTAGGTATTATTGTTATAATAATTTATTCAACAGTATTTCTTCGATAAAACATTTTTGCCCTTTCTTTATATTCATTTGCATTACCACTCAAACTGTTTGTTTAAGAAAACAATATATTATACAATATATAAACAATATAATACATTCTCCCCAGAAAAATATACCAGGAGCTGATTTAGCTCGCACAATTCGGTTGTCTGACTATATCGCCTTTATACTACTGTACATGACGGCTGCCGTATCTTTTATTGGTTTCAATCGTTTGATATTTGGAAGTAATAAATATTTTAGTGAAGATGTATAAATTTAATTGAATTTCATCATTTTATGTTTATTTTTTACAATAATTGATCGTAGGTGGTACACACATTCTGGAATTTTTTGATGTATTTCACTTGTTTCGAGCGAACCAGGCATTAAGAAGATTTTAAAATTTCCTAATGGTCCGGCTGCAGTTTTATAAATAAACTATAACTTTTTTTTTCCATATATTAGGTAAATTATGCATAGGGAAACTTATTTTAATTATACTTCGTTGCAGGAAAAAAAAAATTATACAGGATAATACCATCAAAAGTAAAAGAAAGTCTGAAGCAAGACGCAGTCTGAAAATCTAACGAAAAAAAGAGAGCAAAATGAAAATTGATTCATTAACAATTCCCAGTTAACGTAAAAGCAAAGTGTAATCAACTTTCGAAAGTGGAGGAAATTCCCATGCAATCAGCAAACAACTAAAAGTCGTTAAGAAAAAAAAAAAAGAAAAAATGAGGGAAGACGAAGAAGACTTATTAAGCCGCTAAGTAAAATGCTTTTACTTCCTCCGAAGGTTTAATAAAGCTTTGCGCGCTATAATTACGCTTCGAAACTTAGAAATTCCTCCATTAAGCGTCGCCGCGTTAATGCTCGAGTTCATCACGAATCTTCTTGAAGAAAAAAAAAAAAAAAAAAAAAAAAAAAAAAAAAAAGCTGCTAAAAACACACAAATCGCTTTGCTTGTACCTACGTATACTTCCAACGATGAGAAAAGGACGCAAAAAAGGAGTGTTTAGCAGCGTCGGCTCGCGAGGGGGAGGGATATGAAATTTGAATCCTCGACGGACGGAAGCAATCCACTTAGCAACGAACCGATGCACTTTCGTCCTCAATTCCTCGGCAAGCAAAACAAACAAATGAAAGAGAAACGTCTCGATAATCGCGTACACGTAGCGGAGCGTCAGCTTTTTTTTCTCTCTGCTAAAATGGCGTTTTAGCGTGACGGCGTGGGCCAAAAAATAAAAAGGAGACGAGGGGGAGGGCAAGGGTGGAGTGAAAAGCACAGAGAGAAAAAGCGGTAAAAAAAAAAAAAAAAAAAAAAGTCTGCAGGGGGTGGGAGTAAAGCGACGGCCGAGCGCGCAGTAATGGGCCCAGGGAGATTAAATGCGGGTAAGTGAGAAAGGCGGCAAACCGCGCGCGCGGAGTGTGTGTGCGGCGCAGAGAGTTTATACGTCGAATCGGGTTTCAGTGAAAAAGAGACGAGCGCGGATGAGTTGCTTGGCAAAGTGCTGCGCTGGTGTGTATACTGTGTGTGAAAGCTGCAGCGCAAGCGCGTGCAAGCTCCTCACCGGTGGTAGGGGTGGATATGGGAGGTGGGAGCTGGCGCGGGGAAGGTGATACGGCGTGGTCTGGCGCGCGCTTATATAGATTGGCCTTTTAGCGTCTGCCACCACTTTTGCAAAATGTATTAAGTGATTTATTAGATATTTGTCCTCGTTCGGCGTGCACCCGCACCCCGAGCTTCTATATTGTGTAATTGGATGGTTGTGCGCACATGATTTACGAACGCGCCGTGCGCTCGATACTTATCTTTTGCTGCTGGCAGCACAGCGGAACGCCAAAATTTTAGAATACATTATACGTGATGGGTATGTATGTACACCGAGGAAGGATTAATTTTATATTCATTGAAATGACGGGATTAGGCATATTGTGTGTAGCGTGTCGATAGACGTCATTTTGGATTTTTACTGGAATGGTGGATCGATATTTAATTCAAAATGTATACAACTAAAAATTTTACATTGGTTTGCATTGGTATGGACAAATTTTTTATTTTCGTTAACATTTAATTTTGTGTCTTACTTTAGATTCATGTCAAACATAAAGTAAGACTCAATATTTAATATGTATGGCTATCCATATGCTTTTTAATTCATTGGCATCGATATTAAAATTAAATTTCTTATTACATTTACAACTAAAATTCTTCAAAAAATTTTCATAACGAATAAGTTTAGTAATGTATCTTTGAGCAAATTTTATTTTTTAATATTCAAGAATAGTTATTTCAATATTACATAGGGGGATTGGTAATAAAATTATAAAGTTAAAAATGTATATAATCATTTATTAATGTTAATAAAATATTAAATTATTTTATAAGAAATACAAAAGGCAGGGACTCGTATGAACAGCTTTAGTCGTTCACAATATTTACAATACGTGATGAACAATAAAAAAAAAATTGTAATAATAATAATTACAAAAGATCCTTCATCAGAATAGTACGCCTTACTGCATTGCTGTATCCTTCTTTGTACTCAAACCACACGTTGTTCCTGAACAATTTCTTTTGTTTTTTCTCGGCTTTTGCGTTTTCAATTTTTTCGAGCTCTTTTGTGTTTACGATGCCCAGTGCCTTTTCTTCTTCAAGCTGCTTCTTATGCTTTTCTTGCCCGATTAACTTGAAGGTTGCGAAAAAGTTGCGGTTTTTCTGAAAATTAATGTAATAAAAGAATTTTTGGAAAAATTTCATGGAACAATCGTAAAATGTAGTCGATGGCGTACTTATGGTCGAAAATTTATTTAAAACTATTTATGTGTTATAATATTGCAAAATTGTATTGGTTATCTTTAGAATAAAAAGCAATTCTGTGGGTTTTAGTTTACTTCACGCGTATCAGAATCATTCGATTTCGTACACATGAAAGAAACATCATATAAAAAATAATTACACTCTGTCGAGGAAAGCCTTTCGATTGGTACAAGTAACGAACGGTATAAAAAGATTTTTCTTCGTATATTTCATGATGAAACAGTATATAATACCACAAGTTAGACATTTTTTGAGAAAAAAAGGCTTATGGTCATTTTTTGAGAAAAAAAGGCTTATGGTCATTTTTTGAGAAAAAAAGGCTTATGGTAGTAGTAGTTTAAATTTTGACAAATGCAGTTTAAATGTGGCTAAGAATAGGCAATATAAATAAGTATGTAATGGAGATGGATACGTAGATATATAATCACATATGGTAATAAAATAAATTATATAAATCACATAAATAAATAAATATATTTTCACATTGGCTGAAAAAAAAATCCCGTAGTTACGTATTACTTTATTTATCATGATTCCAAGTATAATTTGGAATCGAAAACATGTGAATACTTTAAGCATATACCCTATATTACGAGCTAAATTAATAAAGCTCTAATCAGGGAAAAAAAGACTGCCCTGATCATTGTATTACTTTCTCCGCTATAGTAACAATTGCACTGTGCGGCAATGTCAATGAATAAGTTTCGAAAGTAATTAACATCGAAAACCGAAGCGTATATTAATTTCCAAGGTAAACCAAAGTTTCATACTTTCGAGATTAATTGTCTCGGGGAATTCAATCTGTCCGATTGAAAACGCTCCAAGCCATGCGAACTTTGCTCCACGGACTCGGAGCTAGGGTCTTGACAAACTTTGCCTTGCACACCTCTTTCGCAAACGAAGTTTTCATTCATGGTACCAATTTACGCTGGAATCCGATCAGTTGTTTAAAAATCGGATTCAAAAACTATGTTGACTTTTTCATTTAAACTTACTTTTAGACATCATCGTTTCACGGAGTATTTTATGTATGCTTGCTTGGAAAAAAAAAAAAATTAAGTAAACCA
This sequence comes from Copidosoma floridanum, assembly GCF_000648655.2. Next base: position 2,464,984 of record NW_019379654.1, read on the forward strand.
GTTCACAGAAAATAATAGAATTGTAGAAGTTTTCCTTTTGAGTTTTTTGCGTGAGAAGTGATAAAAACCTAATCTAGCAACTAATAATTTGTCTCAATAAGCTGTTTTCTATGTTTTTGTTGAATCATGAAAAAAAAAAAAAAAAAAAAAAAAAAAATCCCATCACTAGCCCTTTGCACGAGCGAAACTACTGGTTCATTTACCACTCAAGTATACATATATAAGTATATACAAATAGGCCACAACAAAAGCTTTCATACCGAGCATATCGAGGCCAAATGAATAAAAATCAGGATCGATTGGCTTCCATGCCGGGAACAAAGCAAGCAAGTATTACAAGTAACCGCTTAATCCATCGGCAAAGTTTCGCTCCCGTGCGCACACGCAATCGCAAAACTCCATCCACCAAAGATTTCCAAATCACTTCCTCGAAGCCACCCTGCAAACATCCCCGACCAAGTGTAGGCACAATGGCCAAGGTGCCGGGGATATCCTATACGTATAAAAGCATCATTAATCGAAGAGCGTGCATATGTGTGTACCCACACAAAAGCACCAGCAAGCAGTAAGAGAGATCTCCCTCGGCATTGGAGAAGAAGAAGAAGAAGAAGTAGCCATAAATTTCGATGACTGGGTATACACGATGTATATAGCGTGCGCGTGTCGCACGAGCCAACCGGACGTCGGGGAATCAACATGACAATGCGCGCGCTCCCGTACGGCACAAAGGAGCCGTGATTGCGCCGCCCCCGCGATTATACGAGTGAAAAGAGCGTATAGACGCGTGGCGATGCCATATCCCATACGTGTGTACATGTGCGAGGAAAAGCGGGCTTTTATCCGCGCCGGGCGGAAGGACAAGCTCGAGGAGCATCCCTTTGTCATCCCGTCCTCTAAGAGATTAACTTCATCACTAAGCGTTTTTCTTGTCTTTGCTAAAAGAAGACGAATACAAGGGGGTGGGGGGGGGGAGGAGAGAGAGAAACGGGAATCAAAGACAAGGAAAAAAGAAGGGAAAAAGTGGAGCGAGGACCGAGAGATATATATCTCCTTTGCGGGAGAAGAAGGGGAGGGGGCGGCGAGACGAGGGCCTCCCCTATGTGCTACACGAATCCGGGAGGTCGGGCTATCATAATATAAATTAGCTCGTGTGGGCTTTTCCCCAGTGTTAGCTCGAGATCTGGTTCATAGCCCCGAGTGCTTCGGGATTCACTATTCATACACGCGACAATTAGATAGGCATTACTCGGCCTCGTCGAGCTGGGTTACACTGCCTGCTGGATAATACACCAGAGAGAGAGAGGGGGGGGGGAGAGAGAGCAAAGTAAGGCGAGAGAGACAGCCGAGAAGGGCTGGGGCTTGAGTCAACCCCTAAGCCAGTGTAAACACGTTTTAATAGAGATTCGCTTGAGCGGTTGTAATAGCCTCGCGGATGTATAGCTCTTCGGTGTGTGGGGGTGTGCGCGCACTTACACGAGCACTCAGCTCCACCTCCTACTCCTCGTTTTCCTCTTTTGAGCGAATACACGCACGTCTTCGTCGGCTATATACTCTCAGTGGCGTTTTCTTCTTCTTCGTCATCATCATCAACTTCTTTTCTTGGCCTCCCCTTGGCAGATGAGCTTGTGTACGCGGAAAGTAATGAGCGGGAGGGCCTCCTCCTGCTATACGTAGTGGCATTTGGTTAGCCGTGCTTATTCTCGGAATCAAACCCCTTTCGCGGGTAGTGCTTTTTCCTCCCAACAAAACCTGTTTTTCCTTTCAGAGAAAAAAAAAAAAAGAGGGGAACGTGTCGCTGTTTTGACTTTTTCATGCTTAGATTTCAGTGACGAAAATGACGACGGGAATGAGTTTCTTTCGACCCGAATGGGGGAAAGGTCGCCGGGATAAAAGACGATCTCTGCTTTTCTATTTCCCTTCCTGATGGATCTCGACTCCTATTCACCTGGTCTTTTTCTCTAGATGCTTATAATTGCAAGTACTACGCTATGCGTTGCGAAAACGTCGAAATGATTGCAGTCGGTATATAGTGTAATAGTTGTGATGATCGAACCATTACATGACCTCATGTTTTATCGAGTAATTCGTAACTTGGATGTATTTCTGTATAAACGATACAGCTTGGAAGAAAAAAAGTGGGTGATTGTAAAGATTTGATTTGGGTCAAAATGAGAGAAAAAGGTCCTTGCCATCGATTGCAAAGACAATGACGCAAGAAAAAAGTTCCTCTCACCTTTTCACTGATCGGCTGCACCGAAAGCTGTTTCAAGTGATTCGGAACGTCCTCTTGGCCCTTGGGCTGATCGGCGGACGATTTCGCGGCGCTCGACGACGCCTTGGCCTGTCCCGTCGCTTTGCCTCCACCTGCGCCACTGGCCGTTGGGTCGCCCGTCGCTATGGCTGCTCTCTGTATTCTTGTGGTCTCCAGCTCCTGAATGATGATCTGCTTGACCGTGTAGGGTATGGTTTTGCGCACCTTGCACTCGGGAAATGTGCCCAGGTCCCACAGATTGCTGCAAGTTCCACGAGGACATTTGATCGATTTTTCGGAAGCTACGGGGATGATAAAGTTCGGGATGTACTCACGGGTCGAGGACGTACTCGTAGCCGCCCATGGGCTTCTTGATCTGAGTGAACGCCAGTCCAAAGTCCAGCATCACGTTGATCAGCTTCTCGAGCTCTAGTTTTTCCTTTGGGCTGTACAGGAGGAGGTTAACTGGACGCAAGCGGGGAGTCAGGATGTCAGGCAGGTAAGGCAGGACGTCGGAGACGAGGGTGAGGACGTCGATTTTGCTGGACTTTTTCGTTACCATGAGGATTGCCTTGTTCCGCTCTATTTTTTGATTGACCTGAAACGAGTCGGTAAAACGAAAAAATGGCGTTGTGAAATACGAGTAAATACACTGGGACAGTGGAAAATGTATGTTGTTTTGTCTTGGTTGCTAATGGAGTATCTCAAGTTACAACAACTTTTAACAATTAGCTTACAATAAATCCACAATTATATTGTTTTGGAAATTTCCTTGATTTCAAGTAAAACACGAAACAAAATCACTGAAATCCGGGTGACGAAAATTCCCTAAAATATAAAAAAACCATTTTTGCAGTCTAACAATCCGCGCGTCGAATTTCGACGCTGCACGAGAGCCGCTCGTTATTACATCCACCGCGGCTATCAGATTTTTCTTCCAGCAGTCCGCCGCAAACAGTTTGTAATGATAAAAGAGGCGATCCGAGCGGAGAAGAATAACGCAAAGAAATAAGTTTACACAGGCAGGAAAGGGGATACAAAAGGGTGCAGAACAACACAAGAAAGGATGGGGGTGGGGGGAGCGCACGGCGTCGTCGGGTGCGGGAAAAAAAAGGGGCTGGATCGTTGACCCTCGGCTAGGAGGTGGAGTCCTCGGCCCGAAGCCCTGAATAATTCAAGCTCTCATTAGGGCGACAAAAACAGCCCTGACGAATAGCCGCTCTCGAGGGAAAGGCACGGGAGGTCCGTCTATTGCGTGTACACTTCGAGGCTGACCTTAGCCCGAGCGCGCGTCCGCGGAGGAATGAAAAAAAAAAAAAAAAATTCTCGCGCAAGCTCCCCAGCAAACAGACCCACGTAGCTGGCTTTGTTTTATTTCGGAATATATTCTCTCATTTCTTAAAAGCTTCTCCCCTGATAATTAGCCCAATGCGCGCGCGCGCGCGCCCGCATTAATTATTAGCGCTTCTAATTAGCCGGGGATAAATCAAAAAGGCTGCAGCTGAGGAGCAACCACCTGCCCCTCTCCCCGCCACTCTTTACCCATCGCGAAAGGGGTATGTACGAGCTGGAGCTTTTCAGGCTCGAGCGGCAAAAGCCCATTAACGTTATTGCCTCCCCTGCAACAAGGGCGATAAATAACTAGCGCGCCGAGCAATAGCGGCTACCGGACGCAACTACCTCCATTAGTTACAATGTGAATTATCATTGTTTGTTGTTCTGCTCCGTTGCGAGTTTACGCTTTTTCATTTTTTTTTTTTTTTTTTTTTTTTTTTTCACCACTTGTGGATGCTTGTATGTGTGGCTTACCTCGAACTGGATTGTTGGATAAGTGATTTTGGGAACTTGACTGGCAGCGAGGTACAGGTGCCAAGCGACGACTGCAGAGTTCGCGTAGGGCATGAGCATCCAGGTCTGGTGCTGCATGACCAGGGTGTTCACTTCGTCATAAAACTCGAACCACTGCAGTGACTTGTAGACAGGAATGATTTGCTCTTTGCAAGTTGTCGGGTAATTGTGGAAGACACCTTGCGCCAGGCGCTCTGTTTCGACTGGAATATCGTTTATAATAATGGAATGCTCGATTTTAAACGTAACAACTGGATCTTTGGGTCAATTACCTTGATGTGTGAGCTTCATGATCTTTTGTACTCTCTCCTTAGAGGTCGTAAGCTTGCCCATGGGCACATGCAGCATCTCTTTCCAAGAATCAAACAGACCTTTTTTCATGTCCTTCAGGCCAAAAGCGATGTTTTGCAACATCTTGGCGCCACCACCGGTGTACTGCAGTAAACCAAGGCAAGCTCTTACGTCGCAAGCTGATCTCTCGGCCAAGTGGATCAGAATTCTCATGTCTACCCTCAAGCCCTCTTCGCTCATAATTTTAGCTAAGCGCTCGGCTAGAGCCGTAGGGGTGATTTCTGGTACACTTATCACAAGAGCTATTGATCTCAGTGGCCTGTTGAGCAAATTAAAAAAAAAAAATTTTTTTTATCAAATTATGTAGTTGTAAAAATAATCAAGATGTAAGAAAATTCTTTTTTTGATTCAGGGCTCTAAGAGGAAATTTTAATTTTACANGCTTCCGTAGATTTGGGATGATTAGGATATCCATGCACATGCGTGTGTGGACTTTTTAGTTTAACTAATTTTTGGGTAACCTGGATATTATTTGCGTTCAGTGTACGTAATGGTCAAATCGGTCTTGGGGCTCCAGGGCCTTTCTTTTAGACCTCCATGTGCGCTTTCGCTATGAGGTGGCGTACAAACTTCATGCGAAAAATTACGTCAACTGTTAGTCCGAATTCGCTTCTCGACTTTCTATGCGTTAATCGACAACTTTCTTCTAGCTATTGATCTCAGTGGCCTGTTGAGCAAATTAAAAAAAAAAAATTTTTTTTATCAAATTATGTAGTTGTAAAAATAATCAAGATGTAAGAAAATTCTTTTTTTGATTCAGGGCTCTAAGAGGAAATTTTAATTTTACATATTGCTAGTTATCTTTCCAATAAACATTTTTTTTACAAAACACGACTGCTTTAGAGCGAGAATTTGTGTTGATAATTGATAGAATAAGCGTAATTACCTCAAAGATGGAGCATAGAGATCATTGCATATGCAGACGATTGGCCGCCGACAACCTTTACTTTTTTTGTCAACTTTCTCCTTCATACTTCTACCTTTTGGAGCTAATTTTCCATGAATAAATTTCATAAGGAGCTCTATAGAAGCTGCAGGAGCACCATCAACTTCGTCCAATACAAGGCAGTTGGGTCTTTTCTCTTTGTCTATTACAGCTCTCATTTGTGTTGATGATAACAGTGCTTCTCTAAAAGGGTGATCACAAATTAACACACCGTTTCAACATCAATGAGTATTTTGGTGTTCAAATTTACCTAAAAGCCTCAGGTCCCCTCTCATCACTTGCATTTATTTCAACGACATTGTATCCAGCATGCCTAGTTGCAACGTGAGCTAAAGTTGTTTTACCTAAACCAGGAGGGCCAGAAATCAATGCTATTCTTCGAGTGGAAAAACCGTCACTATCATGGTCTGGAACATCTTCTTGTTTTTTTTTTAATTTGCTTTTGAATTTGGGATTAGCTTCAGGCCTTTTTGGACGTACAGTGGGATCTCTGTCAAAAACGATTTTGTCCCAAAGTTTCAACCAGGAAAGAAAAGAGTAGTTTATACTTTCATCTGACAACAAATCCAAGTATCGATGAGGTCGGTATTTATCAACCCACAATTCACAGCTGGTGCTTTCTGTTATTTCAGAGTTTTCCATGGCTGCAAGATTAGCTTTTTCAGCTTTTTGTTGCAACTACAAAGTAATACAGTTATCATACGACTTTGAATCAATGTGTGAACAACAATGTTAAAAACTTACAATATTTTCGGCTTCTTCCTTCAGCTGATCAAAAGATTTTATTAGAGAATTTGAAGTTGGACGGTGATTTATAGGTTCAAAATTATTCTTATTAGAAACTTTAATGTAGAATCTTTCTCCATCATCAATATGAGTAACAGCAACAAAATTATACATTGGAATTCTCTTTGTAATATTGTTAGAAAATTTATTTTGAATAGCTTTCTTTCCAGTACTTTGTTCTTCATAGTGAATATTTTTTCTCCTCTCTAGAATAGTCTTTATAATTTCTTCTGGCTGATCCCAACAAGGTCTTTTCTTTTTAGGAGATGTAAACTGATCTAAAAATACAAAATGTCAACATAATCACTGTCTTCTGACACAAATTCCAAGCAAACATATATTCAAATAAACAAACTATTCACTTACCAATATCTGTAAAATTTAATGACTCAAATGCATCTCGTGGTATATTAAGATCTTGCGTAATTTTATCAATCGATCGTTTACTCGTAACCACAGACTGACTGATGATATCTTCTTCATTTATTGAAAACCAATCTTTGTCTTGTTCTTGAACCAAATCAACTTTTTCAGTTTCTTTATCACTATTAACATGAATCTGATCATTCTCTGGCTGCTCTTGTTGGTGCTGAGAAATACTAGTTGCTACAGTTTTTTGCACCTCTGCGGCTGTTGATTATAAAATAGTTGTTAAACCATTTGATATAATACTTTTGATATTTTGGGATTAAAAAGATTTACTTTCTAGTTCACGTAGAACTTCGTACTCATCTTCGTGCAACAAATCAAACTCTTCGTCAGGATCAGGAAAATCACCATCCATGATTGCAAATAAATTATTTTACAACAACTGTAAGAAAACAAACGTCACCACTTCTTTGTTGTCTTCGGAATTATAATTAATTATACTTGAGGTTAAGATTTAAGATTTAAATGCCTAACGTTACATTACCGTTTTAGTGCCAGTGCGTATAACAACAAACCACATTGACAATTTGACTTTGACTATTGTTATATGTATATATATGGGCTCTATATGGGCTAGTGGACTAGTGCTGCTGACTGCGCATAAATTTTAACTTGTCAGCGCCATCTAGCGTTGTGATTTTCGGAATCAATATATCTAGGGGAAATCATTTTGAAAAAAAAACCCTAGATTTTGGCGTTGCTATACATATATCTTTTTCTACCTAGTGTTTTCTGCCAGAAAGAAATCACTATACAATGGTTCTAGTTCAAAAAACGCAACGCGAGATGGCGCTGACCTACCCTACCGTGCCGACTATCGACAGTGCATCGATAAAGAGCCTGCAACGGGTAAGTGAGTTGAATGTCGGCACGACAGGGCCCGTGTTTCTGCATCGATACCGACAATACCATCAATCCTTTCTGGTGGAAACCCTAGGTCGAATATATATAGCACAAAATCTAGGGTTTTTTTTTCGAAATGATTTCCCCTAGATAGATAGACTCCGAAAATCACAACGCTAGATGGCGCTGTTCAATACAAAACGATAGCTATATGCCTGCTGATAGGTTTTTTATTATTATTATATAGCCAGACATCGAAGTAGGTTAACCACCCGCCGGTTTGCCGCCGCAATGTTTACTACAAATCTGTAGCTTCGATGCTAATTGCTATTTTTTGGAAAAGTTTAACATAAAAACGAAATAAGAGGCAGAGCCATGTAAGTATGCATTTAGAACAGCTTACATTATTACAAGATAGCTCACTAATCGAAGAAGAACATATTTAAAACAATTTTAGATAAAAATATTTTGTTGCAGAAAACCTTCCTCGCATCTTTTCTGGCCCTTGGTGAACGTGATTAATTATTATTACAACTAAGTGCAAGTAAGTAAGAAGTGTATCGAAATGTCATCGCGTCCACAGAAAAAATGTAAAAACGTAAAAGGTACAATTATTTATTGTCACAACAGCAACTTTATATGGCGCTTACCCTTGCAAAATCTTATGAAAAATCAAGATTATTACATTCTGTCGCCGACATTTAATGATCTTTGTGTGGGATATAAATGGCAGTTTCAACTACGTAATAAAATCAATAAGCGCCCTTTGATTTGGCTTAAAAGCGAAAAAAGCATGCAAGGAGTGGTAGACGTTGGGTTTGACTTTATTCAGCAACATTTTCATTTTGAACAGACTCAGTGGTCAACTGAGTACAGAGTGCTACCCTGTCCTAGTAATAATACTTATGAAATTCAATTTTCTTTTCCTCAAGTGCATGTGCGTCCAACAGAAAATCAGCAGTGTATGTCGGATAGCGACTTAGAGAGTGACTCTGAGACTGACGATTCCAGGCCAAGAAAAAATGTTTCATTGCAACAAAAAATGAAAGCATTGGATGATTATGAGATGCTTTTGAATAACAACAGCTTGAGTGACATTAATATTAACATCAATGGCAAGACTTTGCATGCACATAGATGCATACTGTCAGTAAAAAGTTTAGTATTTGCAAATATGTTTACCAAAAATATGGTTGAAAAAAACACGAATACTGTCTTAATTAATGATATTACATATGAAGCATTTCATGAAATGTTGCGCTTCATGTATACTGGTGAGATAAAAGACATCAACATGGCAGCTGATCTTTTGTACGCTGCTGACAAATATCAAATAAAAGATTTAAAAACTATTTGTATCGAAAATCTTGTTACAAACATAAATGCTGATAATATTGTAGGATATTTTCATCTTGCAGAACGTCACAACAGTGAAACATTGAAAAGTAAAACTGTCAAGTTTCTTCTTAATAATGCACAAACTGTTATTGAGAAATCAGAGTTTAAAGAACTGTCTAATATAAATCCGATTTTTTATGAAATCTTTAAAGCAATCGCTTCCAAACTTAAATAATGAAACAATAAACGTCTTAGCTTTGAATTTTCTTGAGAGTACATTTTGCAAACATTCCTTCATACATCAGTACTTTTCTTTTCCCTCGTATCATATGCGATTGTTTGAAAAAATTTTTATCTTTTATAAAATACATGTCTTGTATTAACAATCTGCTAATTTAAAATATATTATTTTAAGATTAGTGTTAATATATTTTTTTTTGTGTAAGTCGCTAACTTTTTTTTTCTCTACATTTTCATTTTTTTTTAATGGAACCATTAGAATTGTACCAAAATATACAAATGTTTCCAGTGTGAATTAAAACTTGAAAGCTTGTTATATAATAAATTTGATAAACAAATATTTGTCTAACCATCCAGTATTTTTTTTTTTTTTGTGTTTGTTTAAAACAAATCTCAGTTTTATAGATTTTTAAATCAATTTTAAAATTACTAAATAAAAACAAAACGTCTCACTTAAAGGTTTATTGATGAACAGCGTGTAATAAATGTGTGAAACTTTTTAATTTTGTGTTCTATATTGTCACTACAAAAACAAAAAAAACCTATGTATCACATTTAATTGCAAAAGAGCAATGAAAAAATAGCACAAATGTCAAAGTTGATTTCAATAACATTGTCAACTAATGATGAAAAGAAACAAAGTCTTTTGTCTTATTAACAATAAACGTGATTGACATGAACGAGTTACTTCTATGCAAGTATATATACAAAAAGAAATTAAATTGTAGATGTACAGGTATGGATCTCAAATGTACTTTGTCAAGAGAATAAATACAATGGATAAGTACTTAGCACACCAGCAATAGATATAAATAAAATTAAGTAGAAAAAAAATATAAGATCATAAAAACAATGAGTTACTATGAAAGATTCGTGATTTAGTTTGAATTCTTTAATATTGATATTTTTTGCACCTAGACGTGTTTACTTAACGTTATCTTACAGACTCGTAAACCTGTTGGTTACTAGAGTAAACCCTGAACGAACCATATGTACCCTCGTATTTTTATCACCTACCATAAAATATAAAATGCATTGTTGACGCCTAGAGAGCTTGTTAGCTGTAAATTATTTAAAAATTAATTAATATTTATTACAAAGCCTATACCTAATGAGAGTTTGAAATGTATATGGTACAAGCAATGTTGATATTTTGGTGACAATACTGATGTTATATCTATTGTTGAGGGCATCAGCAAAGATGGCTGTTCCACATAATGATTCAGTAAGTTATAAGTATGAGAATCAGGGCAAATTATTCTTACAAAACTATCACTCTGACCGTGAAATAGCTACAGCTGTTATTTATTTTTCTTGTAAGCTTTCACATTAGCTAGCTGCACATTACCTACACGTATCGTACTCATTGTATGTCACATATTTTTTGCCGTTAAAACCCATGGATAAAATAATTTTCGTTTCCGCAATGTAGTTACTTTTCTTGTTCGAAGTAAACCCATTTACGTAAAAATTACTCCCGTACAAGCATAATGACGCATGAAATGCATTCGGGATCAATAAATGCGTACACGTACCTATATACCTAAACGCGTTCGCAGTTATCTTATTTCCAAGTAATATCAAGACAAATTTTCTTATACACTTGTGAATTAATGTGTCATTGAAGTAAAACTTGTTGGGGTCATGCTCATACGACTAGATTATTAAATTGTTTTCATAGCACAAAAAAAATTACCATCAGTACTCGTACAAGTGTTGCCTAGTAAGAACCGATTTCTCGAAAAAAAAAAAAAAAAAAAAAAAAAAAAAAAAAANAAAAAAAAAAAAAAAAAAAAAAAAAAAAAAAAATTATCTTATACAAAGAGAACCTTTTGTATTTGTCATAAAAATATGGATGCACTGCGGGTACCCTTTTTATTTTTGGCGATTTCTGGTGTTTGGAGGCCAGTGCATTGGACGTCGTCACGTCAAAAATGGCTATACAATTTTTACTCGCTAGTCATACGTGTGATACACAACACGTTCACTCTAACAATGTTCCTTAATTTGTTGGTATCGAAGAATACCCAAGAGTTCATAGAGAACTTGTTTTTGGTACCAGAGTTCATAGCTTGTTCCGCAAGAGGGTTCATTTTATTGAAAATACGAAAGGACATACGTGATTTGGAGAAAATGTTTTGTACAAAACTTTGTACTCCTCGGAATGCCGAAGAAATTTCAATCCAGAAGGCAGTGAATAATTTTACCAGGTCACTTGGATGTTGCACTTAAAAATGTTGATCATTATATATAATTGTGACAGCAGCTTATTGAATCTCCTGTATTTTATATATTTATGTACAAAGGATGGCTCAGATTACCTTCACTTGCATAGTCCTGTTATGTACGACTTATTTTTCCCTGCAGCCACTTTTGAAGTTGAACAACGAATTCGCCCAGTCAATAAAAATATGGCTACCGTTTGCCGTAACCACCTACGAGACGTACTCGATGATTTTCGCTTGGCAATTCATCAGTACGGCTCTCAACGGCGTGTACGCGATGAACGTTGCATGGCTGCCCCTTTCTTTTTTGTGCAATGTATCCGCGCAGGTTGCCATTTTGTCTTGCCGTTGGGATCACTTTTCGCGAAACGTTCGGGGATTACGTGAGATCGGGAAACCGCAATATGTCGTCATCGATGCTTTTGAAAAAAAGGCCATCAGGGAAAATGTACAACATCACGTTTATATTTACAGGTAATTTGTGTGTAGTTTATACAATCTAAAATTACCTTTAATATTTCACGAAAGAAAGCAGTACTTCGACACCTCTTGACCTTAGTATTAAAATTACATTGCCTATTGCAAGCTATAAAAATATTCTTCGTGGTTCTTTTAGATTGGCCAAATGTGTCAACGATACCTTCAACACTCTATTGTTACTGGAATACCTCATGTGTTCGGTTATCGTGTCAACAAGTATATACGAATTGGGACTATCCAAAGAAGCAGATCTAAGATTTTTTACATCCATTGTAGTTTTGTTTGGCCTACTTATGGAATCTTTGACGTACTTTTGGTTTAGCAATCAAGTTTATATAGCGGCTAGTATATTTATGTTTTACATCGTGTTATTGAATTGCAATTTAAAAACTACTTCTTAAAGATAAAATATTAATTAATAATTCTAAATTACTCTGTTAATGTGCTTTCTTGACTGGTTGGGATGCATTTTTCGTTCTTCCAAATAAAATCAAGGAATAAGTAATTGTTTTACTTTTCTGTCGTAAATTTTATATTTAAATTTTATAATTGTCGTAAAAATTAATGGATCAAACGAAAAAAAAAAAAAAAAAAATTGTTAATTTATTGTTTGCAATGGTAAAATAAAATTTAAATACTTTTCTTATGAAATGCAAGTGCCATCCTGTTAAATGTTCAGTGATGATTGTTGTTTTATCTTACAGAGTATGAATTTTCAAGGTTCCATGTATAATACAGAGTGGATAAATCTAAGCACTTCTGCCCGTAAAAGTGTTGTATTAGTTATGATGCGTGCTGCCAATCCCATTGTAATAAAATGCGGCCCCCTGATACATTTGACACTCGGCTCTTATATTTCCGTAATTAAATCATCCGTAGTATTTACCAATATTGTTCGATTTATAAAATTCATGATTACATTTTTGTTTGCAGATTTATAACTGACTGAGAAAATCAAATCAGCGAGTCGATAATTTTCATTGAATTTTTAACAAGCCACAACATCACAAACCAAATTGGGCGTGTGTTAAAAAAAATGGGTTGTACTTATTTGAAATAAATGTATTACAATTATAAAATTGATGCTGTCAACAATTAATAAAAACCCCTCTAACGGCTTGTCATAAATATTTTTAAGAAATTTTCTTTTCTTGAAATACGTTTTACATGTAACCACAGTTAAACACAATTAAAATTAAAAATCGATTTCTTCTCCTACGTGTTAACAACGTCAGTGGTCTGTAACAAGCCATAAGTCATTTCATTTTAAGTCACTACGTTGCTGCCTAATATTAAATACTAAGTAATCTCGGATCGAAAGTAGCGATGAGTAACGACTTGTACTGCTCCTCTTTATTTAGACATTTTAACACCGAAAAATATGTTTATGTAATTTATTGAAATCGTGTCGTTAATTTATTACCAATATTTATTATAAATATTAACTTGAAAACTCCTTTTTACTATTTTAAATATTAATGGATGCCTTTTATACCTGCCAGCAACTGCATTAAATAGTGACAAATATTGGGCTATATTTGGGTTATATTTGTATAACGATTGGGCTGTTTGCGTCGTATGTGCATTTATCAGTATAGCCATAAAGAAAGTTGTCGACTAACGCATAGAAAGTCGAGAAGCGAATTCGGACTAACAGTTGACATAATTTTTCGTATGAATTTTATACGCCACCTCATAGCGAAAGCGCACATGGAGGTCTAAAAGAAGGGCCCCGGGGCCAAACTCATTAAGCGCTTATCAGGTAGAGGACCAATCCCAAGACCGACTTGGCTATTAACGACCAACTCAATGAACGATGATAAATATCCATTTTCACTTCGTTATATTCATACGTTGAAAATCATCGCAAAGGCATCAGTCGTAGCTTATTTCCTCCACAGTAAGCTAGTGTCAAAGAACAGTTATCTGTTCCACGAGTATCACCTCGAATATTCATACGTTGAAAATCATCGCAAAGGCATCAGTCATAGCTTATTTCCTCCACAGTAAGCTAGTGTCAAAGAATAGTTATCTGTTCTACGAGTATCACCTCGAATATTCATACGTTGAAAATCATCGCAAAGGCATCAGTCAAAGAATACTAAAACAAACAGTTGACCAACAAGGACTGGTTGTGCAGTGCGATTGCAATACAAGAAAGAAAATGGCATCATTCAACTTGGACACCGATTGCACGTCCGGCGTGATCGGTCAGAAACTGAACCACTACCGGTGGACTCTATTCCTGAGCGACATCAGCCAAAACGGGAGAGTAGTGTCGCCGGTGTTCAAGGACCCTTGTCTGGGCTACAAGTGGCAGCTCCAACTGACCACCCAATCGTTCCCGTTTGCACAGTCGTCCGAAAAAACGGGGTACGACCAGATATTGCATTGTAATTTGAAAAACGAGGAAAAAATCGAGGGCGACGTGGAAGTGCGGTTCCTCAACAACACGGGCACGCGGAGCTTCCAATTCTCACGGACCGAATGGTCGAGCGAGTCCACGATGCTGGAGTGCGATTGCTTCGACACGAGGGCCGGGCCACAGGTGTTCATGGTGGAGTTTTGGTTCCACAAGGTCGACGTTTATCTGACGACGGATGTCGAGGAGGACGACGATTCGGGAAGCGACTGGGAGGAGTTGGACGAGCACCCGAAGAAGTACGCTCTGTTGCGGCAAAAAGCCAAGGCGTTCGACGACTACAAGATGCTCCTGAACAACGAGCAGTTCAGCGACGTGGTTGTCGTGGCTGGTGGTAAAATGTTGTACGCCCACCGGTGCGTCCTGGCGGTGAAGAGTCCGGTGTTCGCCAGCATGTTCCGCTCTTTGATGGTGGAGCAGAAGACGAGCACCATCCACGTCGATGACATTGAGTACGAAACTCTGCGGGAAATGCTGCGGTTCATGTACACCGGGGAGGTCAAGGGTTTGGGTGACGTGGCCGTTGACCTTTTGTACGCGGCGGACAAGTACCAGATCGAGCAGCTGAAAAAGATGTGTGTGGACAAACTCGTGAAAAAAGTGAGCGCCGACAATGTTGTCGAGTACATGATCCTCGCGGATAGACACAACGTCGACAGGTTGAGGCACAGGGCTCTTCGGTTTATCGCGACTAATGCGAAGAATATCATCAATAAGCCGGATTTTGTTGATTTAATGTCGACCCAGCATCCGATTTTATTTGATATTTTCAAGGCAGTGGTCTCCCAATGTTGACCACGTTGCCAAAAATGGACATTTTATGTTTTACCCGTTGTGCCTGACTTGTATAGTATGTAAATATAAGAGAACTAAATCGGTACAGATCGATGTACTTAATATATGTATACATTTTTTTTTGTAAAACAGAATATGTGATTTTCTATGTTATATAATTGAATTGTATTGTAAGACTCTTTGAAAAGTATGTCGTTACATGTAAGATTTGGTGCAATTTTTTTTTTGCTCCAAAATGATGTACATCTTTAGTAACACAAGTAGTCTTTGCAAAATTTTAAAACCAATTAAGTTTTACAATCGATAAAGTTTGTCGTGAATACGTATCCTGTAACAGTCTAATATTTATGTATGTATATATTTTTTTAAAATAAATTTTACACCACTTTACTTATGATTTTGGTTTTTGTTTCACATCTGATAAAAATTTCATGCTGTGCCATTTAATTTTTCGTACAATTTGGTACAGTGACTGTTGTACTGATAACAAAAATATATATGCTTTAATATACAAACGTACAATCAATCCATTTGTCATCCAAGAAAACAAGTGTGGTTATAAAACACACATAAGTTTTAAATTAATCGCTACAAGTTGGGTTTTTTTGAGTAAAGGCAAAATATTTTATACCAAAGTATAAAAATATTACTTGAAATTAACAGAATCAACAATAACTTGTATACAACCTGGTAGGTAACAATATAAATATATTTTCTTAGGCGCAAAAACTTTTATTTTTACTTGGATTAACAAATTTCACATTTTTTCTTAAAATATGTCTAGATCACTTATTAATTATAAACCAGCCTCAACTAATTTTGTAGATATAAAACAAAAAGATGACCTTGTTCGTACTGTTTGCGGCAAGTTTACAATTTATCTTTTTTCCAAAAATGTACCTCCAAAAGTTTAAATATTCTACTTATATGATTTAATAAAATCGACCATGGCACTACTTGGACTTATAGTAGTGATTACTATAATTACTACACATAACTTCACGTATACCTTACACCGTGCTCTCTCTACCAGAATGATACAATCCAAAGTAAGTATAGGTATGTATAAAGTTTATATTTATTGAACATATCTCTTTCCCACGTAACGATGTAACAATTATATAAGCTGTACTTAGGTTAATGAAATATAAACCGTCTGCTTTTCAACTTGTGTGCACTTGTACTCGAATGTGTTTTTGTTTTTGTGCATTCGTCCACGTGTTTTCGTGCACCTAACCTAAGTATAGGTCTATACTTGTTTTTGTGTGCGCTTCTGCGTTTTTACGTTTATGTCGTGTGATCGGATCGGGCTTCCGTAGATTTGGGATGATTAGGATATCCATGCACATGTGTGTGTGGACTTTTTAGTTTAACTAATTTCTGGGTAACCTGGATGTTATTTGCTTCATACACTGAAACAACGACAAGAAAAAAATCAACTACCTAATTGAAGCAAAGTTATATAGCGACACGATTATATGATTGTCGCCAACCCAAGTGATGCCCTGGTGATGCGGCCCCTATACGGGCTTCCCTATTAGTGTTTATGTTACACATACATGACACAAGTACTTATACCCATACATAAGCGAAACGTTTGCCAGCTCGAAATGGCTGCTGCACGTTCTGGAGAGAGTTCTTTTTCTTGTCTACTTGTGTAAAGTAACAAACAAATAAAAGTGCTGTGCATTGAAACCAAAACCAAACGAATCCTTTTCATGTGTTCATAATATGTTTTCTTAATAGAAATTCCAAAAGAATCGCGTCAAAAAGGCCTTGAATCCAAGTACTGATTGACAGTACTGACTAGTGCATGACGAAGTAGTGGGCACAATTACAATAATATACAAGTACTCATGACTTGGTGTACATAAGGGAAAACTATTGTGATGCAACAAATTTTATTGGGATCATCAGTAAATATAAATAAGAGACTACTTTCCATGAGCGTATGGTAGTCTTGTTCGAGACACCTCATAAGCAACCAGTATTATACACACTCATGTCTAACAGTGGAGCAAGCAACATGACTGCACGTACGTGTGCAGGTGAAATAGAAAAAAAACAGTCGTCGTACCATTGGAAAGTAGACAATTTCGTCAAGTTAATTAAAGATGGTCCAATACTTTCGCCCACGTTTAAAATGGGTACATGCGACTCTGCTCGTTTGTGGCAATTGCAATTGACACTAGTCGAAGAATCACCCAATGACGAGTATTACGTGAAGTGTATCCTCAAAAATTTGACCAGAATCGAAGGTTACGTTGAGATTGCTTTTGTCAAGTTTGACGATAGTCACAGCGAGCTGGTGGGTTTTCACAATCTGTTTGTCTTTAAGAATACGTACACCTCAACTGCAGGAGTTCAATTACACGCAGATAGATTCATGGTAAAGGACTACTGTAGATACAGACAGGTCTTTATACCCCAGTATTTGGAGATCCCTTTTTTGTTCCACGATTGGGATTATCGACCAGCCAAGTTCCACTCAAGCGACGATGAAGACAGTGATTCAGAGACTCTGGCCCAGAGAGTGGATGCTGTCAATGCTTTTGAGACGCTTATAGATAACAAGGAGTTTAGTGATTTTGAGATACATGTTGACGGTAAAACGCTTTATGCACACAAATGCATTTTAGCAGTGAAGAGTCCGGTATTGGCAAGTATGTTCAACAATGACATGATGGAGAAGGTAACTAGTTCGATGATCGTCAAGGATATCAAGTATGAGATTTTACAGGAAATGTTGCGGTTCATGTACACCGGGAGGGTGAGACATTTTAATAAAATTGCTGCCGATCTTTTGTACGTGGCTGAGAAATATCAAATTGAAAAGTTGAAAATATTGTGCGTTGAGAAACTTATCAAAAACATGAGTGCCGACAACGTCATCGGACACATACATCTAGCTGATAGTTATAACAATGACAAGTTGAAGAGTAAAGCCGTTGAGTTCGTTGTAAATAATGTGAAAGAAGTTGTTGAAAAGCCGGAATTTCAACAATTGGCTGCACAGATTCCGATATTTTTTGAAATTTTCAAGGCAGTTGCTCTAAAGAAATGACAAAAAACTGACTCCTCATTGTAGAGGTCTGCATTGAAAATAGTTTTCATAAGTATTTGCATTAAAATACATGGATTTATTTTCTTTTATATGATTTTACAATTATCTTTGAATATTTTTTTAGTACAATGCATATGTCATATTGTTTTATAATAATATTTGTAATCATTGTAAGATTGTTATTTCGTTGTTAAAAGACTACATATATATATATATATATATCTCTTACTACAACAATTTAATCATGTCAAAACTAGGGTAAAAGAGATTTAAATAAAGAAAAGAAACATTTGATTCATTGAAACTTTATTACTTGTTTTCCAACACTTTTTAACACTGTCATCAGTTGTATGTGCAATTCAATCAGGGCTTCATTATCAAGATCAGAAAAATCATAACGTATAAAACAGATAAATTATTTATTTCTGTGGATTTGGTGTGGCTCTTTGACCTACACGAGCCAAGGCCACCGACATAATTAGGTAATCCGATGAATCCGATCACGCCCGAAGCAAAAAAACGTCCGTATAGGGTGTCCGGCCTGTCGAATATATCCAATATTTATCAGCGGACGAAGAAAAGCTCAACTCAGATTTCTCTATGTCATTTTAAAGAGCAAACTCTGAGTCGTGCTTTTCTTCGTCGCCCAAAACAAAAAAACGTCAGTAGGGTCTATGAGCGACGAGAAAAATCGCACGCTAGATGGCGTTGATTGAAATACATACATCAAGAGCGAGGGCCACCGACGAAGCCCGATCACGCTCGAAGCAAAAAAAATGTCAGTAGGGTATCGAGGGTATCGATAGAATTCTAGTGTGATTTTCGGGATCTATTCGCTAAGGACATGGGGTGAAAAATATTTAAATAAAGAAAAGCAACGTTTTATATATTGTGAATTTATTATTTTGAAATACTTCGTATTACAATAATTAGTTGTATGTACAATACAATTAGAGCTCGTTACAGTTCCAAACAGAAATCGATCTCAAATTACATTTCTTTGTCAATATATGTTATTTACGACTTTTTCCGTCTTGTGGCGAAAGGTGTGTGTGTTTGCAGACAGTAGTTTTTTTATTAATAAATTGCTAACCGATTTAATCTATAAATCGCCAATCGCCAGAAGATTACGCGTCGCCTAGTGTTAATTCATATAATTATGTATACAAATCTCACTTTGATTTATTTAATTACAGTAGCGACAAGTCTTGACTCATCGATTTAGGCCCTTTCAGACGAATAAACAAATAGAAACATCCACGATTACTACATTCATAGCCTTTCCCGAAAATGCTACCGAAAAATCATACACATCGTAAATATAAGAACGTGATACACAACAGCAAAGGGGAGGAATCTTTCATTCTTGGTACGTTCTATGTATAATACTGCATTTGAAATCCAGTGACTCGAACAGTTATTTTTCAAGGTCATTCAATGATTCCAGGCTCCATTATTACGTTTGTCCTCAAATGACTCGTACGTTTATCCCGATTATTGTACTCCAATTAATACACTTAGAGATACGAACGATACAGAACATCTTTGCTTTATGTATACAGATACAATCCAAAGTAAGTATAGGTATGTATAAAGTTTATATTTATTGAACATATCTCTTTCCCACGTAACGATGTAACAATTATATAAGCTGTACTTAGGTTAATGAAATATAAACCGTCTGCTTTTCAACTTGTGTGCACTTGTACTCGAATGTGTTTTTGTTTTTGTGCATTCGTCCATGTGTTTTCGTGCACCTAACCTAAGTATAGGTCTATACTTGTTTTTGTGTGCGCTTCTGCGTTTTTACGTTTATGTCGTGTGATCGGATCGGGCTTCCGTAGATTTGGGATGATTAGGATATCCATGCACATGCGTGTGTGGACTTTTTAGTTTAACTAATTTCTGGGTAACCTGGATGTTATTTGCTTCATACACTGAAACAACGACAAGAAAAAAATCAACTACCTAATTGAAGCAAAGTTATATAGCGACACGATTATATGATTGTCGCCAACCCAAGTGATGCCCTGGTGATGCGGCCCCTATACGGGCTTCCCTATTAGTGTTTATGTTACACATACATGACACAAGTACTTATACCCATACANTCGCCCTAAAACGATCTTTCACGCGCTACTATGCGATAATTGCGTCAACATTCATGAATTGCATTAATCTTTGCAAATGTATATAAATATAACGTACGAAAAAAAAAAAAAAAAAAACATCCTATTAAAATTCCCATAGCTGGGCGAATGCAATAAATACATACTATACACAAACGTTTAATGAATTATTTTCTTATACGTCAAGAGGAGAGTGCGGGTACATCGCGTGGTGAGTTATACAAGTATAGAAAAAACATGGTAATCGAAAAAAAGATCCATGCGCGGAAAATGTACAATATTTGCGCGAGAGGAAAAGCATTCAATCGGATCCCGCCAGACGGACGCGCTTTCTCCCGCATTCTTTGTCTCTTTTTGCCGCATCTTCTTCTTTACAAGAGCATGCATTTTCATATTAATCGTAACAAAAAAATTAACAGTTTAACGACAAGCAATACAAACTTGTTGCAAAAACAAAGGAAATAAAAATTAACGTGCAAAAAATCAGTGTAATATACATGATACAATATAGTATTGGTACGTGTAATTACACTCCGGTGACGGGGGAAAAACTGTTGACATTGCTCATCGCGAGACAATAAACTACACATGACTAGAAATGATTGCTCTTGAGCGCGCGACAACAAGTCTTTCCACGTACAATAAATATTTTGCCCGTCTCGGACAAACAATCGCTCGCTGCTCTCGTCGACCAGCCATAGCCACGGAAACGCCGCACAAAGGATGGACAGTAAAAAAAAGATATTTATGCAGACATGACCAGTGATGAGAGCACGAATGAAACGCAAGTATATTTAGCTAAACGATGCCCTTTCAGTGCTGTATACGTCTAGACTTCAGTGGTGCGGCCGTAGGGAGCCGCGGGACTGGGCGAGCCCTGCATCGTAGTCACAGTCAAGCCCTGCTGTGGTTGCAGTGGCGGTGTCTGATGGTGATGAGGAGGAGGAGGATGATGATGATGATGATTGTGGTGTTGCTGCTGCTGTTGGACCTCCTCGCTGTGGGACAGCTTGCGCTCGCGCTTGTGGAAGAGGCTCCCTAAAAAAGAGGGCTGCTGAGCGATGGC
Organism: Copidosoma floridanum; assembly: GCF_000648655.2. The sequence goes on from NW_019379654.1 coordinate 2,486,197, forward strand.
TGTTCCCTTGACGGCGCCAGCACCTGGGTGTGCGCTCACACCGGGCTGGGCTTGTGCAGGTACTCCGCTCGCCTTCGCGCCTTGGCTCATCGAGCTGGCGGAAGTCGACTGGAAGGAAATTGACATACCGCTATCCAGTGAGCCGACGCTGCCTCGACGCTGTGGCTTCTCCCCGGCAACTGCAATTCACCAAAATTTAGTATGTTTCTTTATGTTTTATACATGTTTTACGGGATGTAAATGAAAAGATAACCATCGTTCGAGGCCTCCAAGTTACATAAAATAATTTCACTTGAACGTCACTTTGATTTCATTATACATCTCGCGAAAGTTAATTTTGGCTTATCAATTTCGGAGTACAATGTAACTCCCTTTTATATACGATTCTTATATTTATTCTGTTGGCACATTTGAAATACTCACATTGCTCGTGGATGTCGAGCAGAGAATTGCTGAGTGTGGACCGTTTGAGCTGTTGGGAGTCGTTGTCCGCGACCTCCGATCTCTCGGAGCAGGGTCCCGGACACGGACAGACCTCGACGTCAGCGACCCCGGAGTCCCGGTTTTCCGAGGAGCCTCGCGTCCCGCGGCTATTCTTCTGGCGCTCGAGCTCGGTCTCGATACGCAGGGTCTCCATCTCGTCCATCTCGCTGATCGACTCGCGCAAGTCCTCCACGAACTTGCACCGGTCGTGTTCGTTGCGCGCGTTGAACGTGACTAGTGCTTTGTTGTCGACGCGCTGCGACAGCTTTATGCCATACGGGTAGTCTGTAGGAATATTGCAATTCGTGGCATTTAGTTTGTTTCACCTCGATCCGAATGACAAACAAATGAAAACAAAAAAAAAAAGGATGCCTTACGAGGAGCTTCGAACAACGTGACGAGCATGCCGCAAAGCGGGAAGCTCTGCCTGAAGGTGTAGGTGACGCTGCTCTTCTTCTTGCTGAGTATCTTGGTGACGACGAGCAGGTCGTTGAAGAGAAAGACCTCGCGCTGGTGGACGCCGGGTTTCTCCTTCTTGTTAACGTCGGGGATCTCGTAGAGCCTGCAGTAGCAGACGAGCCTGCGATGGGGCAGGGCCATGTTGGGCTTTTTCCCGACAATCGTAGCCTGGACCTTCATGACCTGCGTCACGTGATCCGAGCCGGGCTTGAACTCGTTGGCCTTGACGCGGTCGTAGATTCCGACGAGTATGTCCTTGTCGATGTCACCGCAGTCGTCGATGCCGCGCAAGTTCTTCACAAAATCCTCGATCCGCATGCGCCTCTCGGGTTTGAGATTCGGCGTGTGCAGATCCGTGTTGAGCATTATTATGGCGAACGCGAGGACGAATATCGTGTCGGGCGAGCGTAGCCTCATCACGACGTCCGGATTGCACTGGCAGTAACGCTGACTGAACACCTCCATCAGACGCTCGATCTTTTGGGCCTCGCCCGGCATACGGAAGTACGCTTGGAACTTTCGCAGTGCGACGTCGACCTGATTATGTTGGAATTGATATTTCATTGATTTTTTTTTTCATACTCTATATGCGCTACGTTGGTATACGAATGAAAAAAAAAAAAAAAAATAAAGATTCGATCGACTTACCTGCATGCCGGCCAGATCGAGCTCGTGGGCGAAGCAATCGAGCACAGCCATGTTGAAGGAGTTCTGGAGGTTGCCGAGGTACTCGCCGATCATCTGTCGGGAGAGACCCTTGCGACTGATGAGAAAACGAGCCACACCCTGGGGCGAGTTGTCAACAAAGTTACGGCGCATGAGGTAGTTGATGCCGCGCTCGGGTTTTTTGTTGAACAAGTTGAGACCGACCCGGTACTGTCGCTTGCGCACCGTCTCCGAGGCCTTGAGCGTGTAACTACTGCCCGACACCTGGGATATCGAGGAGTCGTCGTTGTGCTCGTTGTGCTCGCCGTGCTCGTTGTGGTGAAGATGATGGTGGTGGTGGAGCAACGGCAGCTGGTAGCTACCGCTCGTGGCTACGAGACCACCCAGGTCTTTGGCGTTGCTGAGCAGAGCACCGCTGTCGTTCGCGTGCACGATCATTTCCTGATGCTCCGGGGAACTCGACTGTAAAGCACATATGTTTTAGTTGATTTAGATTGCTTAACTATTTGTAAAAAAAATTTTTTTTAATATAGGGACTCACAATAGCCTTGTGCTTCCAGACGGGCGAGCCGCGTTGGGTGATGTCGCCCTCTGAGCTCTCGCAATTGGTCGAGTCGCTACCCGAGCTCTGTACCGAGCTAAGACTGCCATTCTCGACGCTTTTGCTGAGCCCGTTGTGCCTACCTTCCATAGACCGGGAGGTAATGGACGAGGTGCGCTTGGGTACTTCGGGTGGCAGGGCCTTGCCGCAGGAGCCAAAACTCGAGGTCCGGCCAACCGAGCGGACGCTCGAGCCGCTCAACTGGGACGTACTGCTCGACCAATTGTTCTGCTGTTGCTGTTGGAGCGTTTGCTGCTGGATTATCTGTCCCTGTTGTAAAGGCGTCGAGGGCGATGTGCACGAGGTTGAGCGTAGCTGCGTATCACGTGCTGCAGGGGAGTCCTGGCGTACAGTACAAAGGCTCTCCTGCAATGATGACAATGGGAATATAATATAATATAATATTGCAGGTACACAGCGGTCGTAGGTATATTTGTACATGTATGTTTATGGACATTCAAGTGTTATTGCTCGGTTGTCGAGAGTGACGCATTGATGAATAAAGTTGTGGTGCGCCCAACGGGAGAGATAAAAGGTACTGTGTGCATGTGAAGAAGCAAAAGTAAAGGAGTTCACTGCAAAACATATTGTTTGTTTCGATCTCGTTATGGTTGGAGAGGAAGGAGTGTGCGTGTGCGTGAAGGGTCATGATGCAGTAAATCATCGAGAATCGAGAGAAAGCAAAGATAAGAGAGGCTCACCTGGGGATTGTAATAGTTGATGCTGGAACCGCTCTCCTGTGAACTGGACTCCCAGCACGGGCTTGCCGGTGGTTGTTGCTGTTGTTGTTGTCTGCCACAAGGACTCGGTGTAAGCGACGGCGTGTGCCGGCCACTGGTGGCAACGCCGTGGTTCACCAATTGGTGGTTCGCTAATTGGTTCTACGATCATTGCAATTTTTGGGGTTTTTAATTGTTGTTACAGATCATTTGGGGGTGAAGTTTGTTGGTTGACTCGAGAGTAGGTTACGCGTCGCTGCCAAAAAAAAAAAAAAAATGTGTTGAAAAAAGTTCCCGACAGGATTGAATCGATGAAAGGGTTTGTTGCGCGATAATGACCAACGACGAACTAATGGTTGTACTTTTACGCTATTTTAACGATAAATTAACTTACTATTTTTTAACAACTCAATTGTATAAACACGATGTTCTAGAACAATGAATCACCGAAAGATCGTCCGCTGTTCATTTAGATTCAATTGTCGCGGTAATTAGCGTATTTAGATGATGGGATACCACCGAAATTCCCTGACTTTCTAGTTTTCCCTGACGGGTGGCCACCACCACGTAAATGCGCTATACCCATATAATGCCCCTAAATGATCCTTCGCATCGAAAACTCGTTCATCCGACCCCGTGGGTAAACGTCATTGTTCGATCGTCAGTTGTCGATCAACGCGTAGTTAAAATAGACATACATATCCGGCTATTAAAAGGATCCATAGGACAGCCACAAAAGTGTTTGTGACTTTGAAATGAATTCTCGGAAAACCCCGAGACACGTGTAATTTGCGGAACACTTTTCTCATTGTCACTAAAATAGGAAATGTCGTATTTTGTCATCGCGATGAAAAAGCTATCGAAAGCGTACCCGTTGGATAACAACTGTGACGTATCAATTTCATAATTATCGCGTGGCTGAAACAGTAGACCTGAAAATTCAGAATCGGGTCGACGCACACTTAATTGATACACATAAAAAAAAAAAAAAACTCATCGAGTGACATAGGAAGGCAGTGTGAATCAATGCAAGTGAGGGGAAAAAAAAAAAAAAAAACCAACTCACCGTTTGGTGCGGTGCAGGAGCTATCTGTATCTCGCATCGCCCGGGTTGTCCACGAGGCACCGGTGACGCACAGCCCCGTGCCGATCCGTCGACGACGACGTGACGCCTCTCCTTGAGGGACATGCTCCTCGTGGGCATCGGCCTGCCAACCGGCGACTGTTGCTGCTGCTGGCGCTGGTAGTGCTGCTGCTGGTGGGACTGGACGTACACCTGATTGTGGTGTTGGTAGGCGAGTCGGGCGTCCTGCAGGTGCTCCTGGCGCTCGGCGGCCTCCTGGAGTTTGCGGCTCAGGCGCTTCTCTACCTTGGCCATCGCCGTTATCGCCGCGAATTTTTTCAACAGGGTGTACCGACGAAACGCCCGCTGGATCGTCAACGCGGCATTGCGTGCCTTTACCCCGCCGTACTTGCGCTCCAGCATCTCTATCTGCTTGTCCAGCATGTCCTGCGACAGCTCGTACCTGTTGATAGGAGGATTTTTTTTTTTTTCTTTTTCAATCGTCTTTGGTGGTCACAATGAATTTAAGATGTCACAACAGTTGACCACTGAACGAGTCACGCTTGTCCGACACTATCATTATTTTTTTTATATTATTTTATTCGTAATGAAGTAACGATACATTTTTCATCGAGTCATTATAAACCGGATTGTGACCGACTCGGAATTTATACAAATACATCCCTGCATGTGTTATTTTAAATAATGACGCGTACCCCGAAAAAAAAATTTTTATTTCACTAGTTTGTAAAACTAAACAATGTACCCAATTAAGGGGGACAACAAAAGGACGGACAAACACGCGGTATATACCACCTCCGTGTGACCCCAAGGCGCAAGAGCAAACCGGACAAGTGCACTAAAAGAGTCGCCGACCCCCCCCCCCCCCCTGCGGAGTAAGTAAGTACCGAGAAGGTAGACGAGGTAAGGGGGAGACAAATGCGTGTATATGCTTACGCTCCCTGCAGCCGGCACCGCTTCATGACGTCCCCGTTGCGGACGGTGGACTTTTTGTGGCAGGCCTGGCCCGGTTGGCCGCCGTAGCCCTGCACGACGGGCCCGTAGCTCTGGGGCTGGCTGGTGTACTGCTGTTGGACGTAGGTCGGCTGGACCCCGGGGCCCGCGTACGGCGCGTGGGCGTAGTTCTGGCTGTACATGTACTGGCCGGTCATGTACGACGACGACAGGGCCGGCTGCTGCTGGTGCTGGTGCTGGTGGTGGCTGTTGTGATGGTGAGGCTGGCTGCTCGCGTATATGCTACCGGAGCCCCCTCCGCCCACGCCCGCGTAACCCTTCGACGTGGGCCCTAGCCTCTCCATCTTTTGGGGGAAGCTGCAAGTTGACAAAAAACATTTTTTGTTTTTTTTTGTTTATTCACTCGTCATGGACACACAGGCTCGAGGCCTTTTTTTTTAGTCTATTTAAAACGTCACATCATACGATAAGAATATATTTTCTTTACTTATTGTATAATTGTATTTTTAACCTGTCATTCGTTATTGACATTGGGATCAGGGATGTTATGTGATGTACCTATACATATATCTACACCTTATTTATATATATATATTTTTTTTTATGTATACATATACACTCGCTACGTTATGCAGTACAGATATGTATATATACCTAACTTGATGACTAGTTTTAGACACCCACATCCAAACATTGTGCCGCATCGCAATGTCCTTTCAATTATGAATCACCCCCACGTTGCGCAGTTAATGAGATAAAAAAAAATATCCCTTGGCCACGTACTATCGTGAAAATATAAAAAAGCAGGACAAAAAAAATGGATAACCCGAGCCGACAACAGATAGAGTATATTTTCTGCAGCACAGGCAGACAGTCGGAGGGTAAATCTCCATAAAACTGTCGTAAAGCCGACAACGCCTCTTTTCCCTTTATGCTCAACGCGCTGATTTACCGGGTGTGCGCAGTAACACAACACAATGCGATGCACCAGTTGTACGGGACCGCAGCACGTATACAGTTTATTATAGGAGCAACGAAAGTGGATGTTTTACCGGGCACAGATAATCATAATTTTTTTTTTTTTTTCCGAAATGGCATCGTTTCGTAGTTTTTTTACTACTCCTTTTTGCGCTCGAGTTAACGAAAATTTCCCGTCGCGAGGAGGGAAAAATTCGAGGAAAAATTGTTGTTTTTTTCCATTCTTATCCGTCGTGGCTATAGTAATAAGAATTCCATCGTGTGCAGGTACAACTAGGTGGTACTCGATGAAATGGCAAAAGCTCTGTCAAATCAAATGGCACGTCAGAATGTCACTTTTACAACTCTTTGTCTCGTATTTCGACGTTTCAACGTACGCACGAAATTATAATTGAAAAATACGTTATGGGGATACATACAAAGGGGAGCACCCGTTCGATTGCCAAACGCAATTTTCGGCCGACGGTACAGCATGTAAAAAATAATATACGCATGACTGCGTGCACCACCAATATATATACAGATATAGTGTGCAGCGAGCAATTTACAACGTCGAAGAATGATACCCATATGTATGCCTGTACCCGCATCTATGCATAGTCGCGAGCTTTCGAAGCCCCGAAATATATTCAAAAAGTTCCCTCTGTGCGGTATACCTATGAATGCAAATGAAAGCACCACGAAAGAGCTTTGAATTCGACGACGATGAATATGCGCGATGCGAGCGAATCGTATTTTAAAAAGTAAGCCCGACAAAGACCATGTGGCTGTGTATGCGTGCGGGGGAGGAAGTCGGTGGGCACGAAAAAGCAATGGGCCAGTCGAGTCGACTGCGTTGTATGCAGTATGTTACATAGAGTGAGGAAAGGAAGGAAGGTTTTGTACCAAAGTTTTCGACCCCCGAGAACGTACGACGGGAATGCCAATGAGAAGAGAGGTCTTGTTGTATATATTTGTATACGTTTATACACATCGTAAGTTGATGACACTCGATTTTTGGTGGGTTGTCTCTCTCTCTCTCTCTCTCTAATGACTGCGTGTATGAACGAATCGGTGTAAAACAATGCCATTAAACAAATCGTGGGGCTAATGCGTTTTTCCTTATATACTTCATGAATTTTAAATTAATGACTCACAACTTGAAAGAAAAGTCCAAGTGTTTGAAAAAATATTTTAATATTTGTATTGTACTCATCTGCAAGAAAAAAAAACAACATCCTCCAATATCGTGAACAGATATAATTAAAAAGGAAAAAAAAGTCCGTCTTGTACAGAATTTGTAGATACTACAGATATTCCGAATCCTCCGAATTCTGTATGCTCCCTATATATTCAAAAATTGTAAAACACCACAAAAGAAAGATGCCATGCCAATGATAATCCTAAGCATAAGAATAACGTAAAGTACAACAAAAGGCTTGTCACAAGAAAATAAACACACATCCCAAAAGAAAATTGACCTGCGCCCTTTGTGTGATGTATGTATTATGTATTATCGTGTGCGCCCTGTCACAATAAACACGTAGAAACCATCATTTCCTCGCACGTGCTCTGCAAGACATTGTAACTATCATGTGTACCTATGCGTAAAACCAAGTCCAAAAACACAAAAGACGCGACTGATAAAAATCTCTCTCCATCTCCTAATAACCGAGTCATCGAAAGTACAGGGGTGCGCGTCATCCTATCCAAAAGAAAAGCGTATACATATATTTATTTTCTTGCACGAGATAATGAAGCCAATGTGTACACCTATATACATATAAGCACACGGGGCGAAGGAAGGAAGGAAGATGGTGGAAAGGGAAGGCGAAAAAAGGTAGGTAGGTATGTGATGGTTTACAACGCGCGTGTAAGTATACGGAGGGTCGCGTGGCGGCAGCTGCTCCTCGCCGAAGGGCCAACAAACACGCCCGCCAGGTGATGCACTTATAGGAGCGCATTGATATAATATTCCGGGAAGACGAGCTTATACGCGTATACATGTAGGTAAATACCCTCGCGCGTTTTATTTCTTCCCTTGGACTTGTCCCGATGTCCGTGCAACCAGCTGTGGACAGTGAATCATTCGGCCACATAATGTGCTCTTTCAGCCCCTACACACGGTTTTTTCTACGCTGCGACCACTTGCCCGTGGATCTCGATGTATGGGTGTATATTGCATACACATACGTCCGAATAACCATCGGACACACGCGTTTGGACATTCGATAGCCGGCACGCGTGGGCGCGTGTCCTTTTCGTGTTTTTATTTTTTCATTTTACAGAGAAGACACTTTTCATATAAATTTTCTTCATCGACCGTACCTGTACAGGTGCCTAATAATGATGTATGGCAAGCGAGCCGAGAGTGAATTTTAAGTTTTTTTTTTTTTTTTTTTTTTTTTTCCAGTGAATGGAGAAAGGAAGCCTTGGGTAAGTGCGTTGTACATTGCAGTTTGGATGGATGAAGGTGACAATTTTCCTTCTTTTTCTTTTCCCGTAAACTACCGACTGACTGCGTGCTTGCATACACTTGAAATTTGATTATACAGGAAACCGTATGGTAATTTCGAGTGCCAACAATCTAATGAACTTCAAGTTGTGCATTTCGAAATTTTCGTACAAGTATAATAAGAAGAACATGATGCAACACCACAAAAGATGCACATGTACATATAAAACACGCGCTAATGTACCAAACGCACATGCATCATAAATTATATTATATACATATACCACATGTTTGTCAAGTGCGCTCCAATGGCCGATGCTAATTGATTTCATTAGACGCAAATTATCGCATTGGGCAACAATATTGATATGGGTATGCCTACATGCAATGCATCGTATCAAGCAGAGAAGCGCTTGGGTAGAGTTTGCGAATGACGCATAAATATTTACCGATCGCAGTAGTGCAGAGCATCATTTCTCGGGGGGTTGTTTCAGGCATTAATTACACAACATCGCATTACATTTCAGCTCTCGCGGTCTGGAGCTTTACGTTGTTGCGGCTTAGGAGTAATACAGATACAGTACATGAACGGAGACGTGGTAGTAGCATGCAGAGTATAGCAGGGGATTTGAATAATTTGTCATTCGGGTATGCGCAAAGATCGTACATCGTAAAACCATCAACTTCAAATTATTATTTCGTACCAAAGATGACTGACTTTCAAAATAACAAAAATAATTGAACGTTTATCCAATCATTTATACGATTTTGTCGTGGGTTTTGCCATAGTTATTGGGTTTTATGATGGGCTTGTAAGACATTGGATTTAATAAGCAAGTTCCTACATCCCATCCTTGAAACTTCCCCCCCTTTTTTTTTTTATTCATTAGTTACTAGAATTATTGTGCTCTAATGTACAATATTCAGAGATTGCACACAGAGGATTTTCGTAAGACGCGAAGCAACAAAGCACCATAATTAAACCAAAGCAACAAAAGAAGGAATTAAAAAAAAATGCATATACATGTTTACACTCGTTAAAAGACGCTACACACAGACACACCGTACCACGCATATAGGATGTGGAAAAAAGGGGGGAAGTGGGAGAAATGTATGGAAGCGCGACCTCGCGCGAGTTCACCTTACACGCGCACGTATAGCAGGTCGTCTCGGATCGGCGCCGGAATCACCCTTGCCGATCTTTCTCTCGCGTGCATCTACGTACATTTTACAATTACCCGCGTGTACCTACGAGTACACGCCCACGCACGCCACGTACATGCAACACCCGCACACATGCGTCGAAAAAACAGGCAAGTAGAGACTCATACACGCGTATACAAAATAAAAAGAAAGAATGAAAGAAAAAAACTGAGCAGGTGCGCAAGAGTCCGTGACCGAAAAAAAAAAAAAAAAGAAAAGAAGGGCTCACGCTCGACGTACCCCACTAAAAATCCGGATATGAAGATAATCATGCTGCGGCCGTCTCGGTGCTGCTGTATGTATAGCACTCGTGTGTTGTGTAGCTGCAAGTGCGAAACTCCGGCGCGCCGTGGTATTTTTTTTTTTTTCAATTAATTTTATCACGCCGCTCTTTCCATCCCTCCGCTCTTGCTCGCGCTTCCGCTTGTTTCCTCGCTTCTTGTATTCCTCCTCTCGCGTAGTCCTTTATTATATCACACCATCCGCTTCTGTTGTTCAATCTCGAGATCGGACGTGGTTATCGCGTGCGCGGTGAAACCTATTCTTTTTTTCTCTCTCGGTCTCACAGTGAGCGTGGGATGCTGCTCCAGCTACGGGGAGGAGTCAACGGTGCACTGACACTTGCTTCCTTTTTTCCAAGACCACATATATATATGTATACGTATAGCCCCGCACTTTGTTAATCGTCACTCTCGCAAAGCTTCACTCGACAAAGAAAACAAAACAAACAATTCCACAGCAGCGAACGAAAAAAGGGCCCTCAAATTATACAAGACAATCAAAAAGTACCGATAGATCGGTATGAGTGTTGGAGCGGCAGCTCGGAAAAAAGTACAACATCCACCGTCCAAGCCGAGCGCCGACCAAGGACTGAAGGATCGCGCTGCCGGCTGCTCGTATATACACCGCCAAAGAGGGAATACCTGTGCACGGTGTGTGCGCGCCAGCGGGGAAGGGGAAAAGGATCCGTCCTTCCTCTGTGGAGGCCTTTTTACTTTGCCAGCCGGCAGCAGAAACGCGTATGCGTGCGTATAAAGAAAAAAAAAAAGAAAAAGAAAAAAGGTTTCGGAGGGAGCGCCAGTTGTTGTTGGTGGGGTGTACACTTATGTGCGGACAGATGTTGGGTTCTCTCTCTTTTTTTCCGTACATGTTTAGAAAAAGGTTTCATTATATATGCTCTAGAAATTTTATCCCTCTTTTATGTTTTCAAACACTGGGCGACGAGCTGGTGGTGCGAATTACCGATGCACAGGTACTTACCGCGTACGCGTCGGGTCATAATAACACGTTGTTCGAGGAAAGGAAAAAAAAAAAAAAAATCAACGCCGAGTTTTTTACGCGTTTAGTGGTAAAACGGAGCCCACTCTGGTGATGATGGTTGTATGATAATTGGGTTTCCCTTTGGAATTTCTTCCTTGATTTTTTTTTAGCCTCAAACTCGACAGGTTTATGATGAAATGGAGGAGCTCCGGTTAATCACAGCTCAGTGGTGTAAGCGGTGTCACCATCAAGGATGCAATTGATGGGTGTAACGCCTCCAGCATGTATGAAGTCGAGAAGATGCATCGAAAGAGACTGCCAAATTCTCGAAAAGTATATTCCAAGCCCTCAAAAGTCACAGAAAGCTTGCAAAAGACTGTGATAGTTTGGTGAAAAAATGTGAAAATCCTCCAAGACTCTCGATGACTTCAGGGACTCCCAAAGTCTTCGGGCAGTTGCGGAAGAGAGATCTCGACCGGACGCACGTATAACCTACATAGAAAATACAGGAGCACAGCTTTGGTTTTGTACAGATCTCCACTGCGCTCGAGTATCCCCGAAATCCCGAGCCGCGTCACATCCGTCACCTGTTTAAACACAAGGAAGAAAAGGCGAAGCACATACGTATACATACGGGGATATAATGTGCAACAGCGATTTATAGGCGGAAGTGCTTGTAAAAAAAAATTAAAAAAAAAACAGTCGGTCGCTGTTGTTGTACCGGGTAGACGTCGGGCGGGGTTGTGCTGCTGTAGCGGGGTGTACGTAGCTATGGGGAGAGAACAGGGGGAAGCGTCAGCAGGTAGCTACGGCTATGGCCTACTATACATTATATTATACCTACCTACTGTAACGGGGAGAGGGAACGAAAAAAAGGAGAGGAAGGATATGCGCGCGATTATCGGCCTGTATGATGTGTAATGTGGGGTTGCCATACATATATATACTTTGTGGGCTCGTGGATTTCCCTATTGTATAGTAACGGTGGAAGTAAAAAAGAGGAATGACCCTGCGTATATATGGGCGCACTTTGGTGGGGAGAGCGAATTTCTCTGTTTTTCTCGATACAGCATGACGCGCCGACGTTGACGCTGGTGTTACGCACATTTATATACCTGTATACACTGGGCGTACGGTCAGCTGTTTTTTTTTAATGGATCTTTTGCGCTCGGAGGTAGACCCGCACGGGGAGGTCCGTCGTAAATTATCCTGTAGGAGTGACGACAACGCCGGGGGACGCGACTGCCCGTGGTGCGGTGGACGTTTGGACTCCCGGTAATGAAAGAGACAGGAACATTAGAGCGGACGCATTTAACTCTCGACGGGGATGTAGTGAGCGTTTGGAATCTTTGCGCATTTTTTTTTTTGTTTTTTTTTTTTTTTTTTCACTTTCGGGTTTGACGCTGTCCGACTCTGTTGTCGCTGTGGGTGGGTGGCTTCCGTGTGTCCGTATACAATGTTTGCGTTCGAGAAGCGCCGAATATTTGTTGTGACGGTTGGTGTTTGGCACGCAACCGTAGGATGGATAGTTTTATGAGGTTTGTTTTTTTAATGGAAAATATATGTTTACCCCTGGTGTTGTAAAATATTTGGGTGACAAATTTTAAAATGGCCCAAATTTCATTGAAGTATGATTTTCACAGTTTTTTTACAAACATTTTTTTTCAACCGAAACAACAATTTTTATGATGATAATAGCTCTAGCATAATAATACAGTATATAACTTATCATACATAAATATGGCATCGACATTTTTGTTAAATCTACATTAACGTGATTGAAAAATAATTTTTTTTTTTTATATATAAGAATTAATTGAATCATTTGGATAAGAGAAATTTAAATATTTCAACATCGTACATCCTGTTTTTCAGTCAGTCAAATTGAATAGACGATGAAAATATTTTTTTTTTTAAACTTTATCCAACAACAAAGTATATATTATCCAATACGTGAAAACCACACGAGGCGATTGAATCATAATCATCAATACAGCCAAGACGAATATGTATAATTGCTTAATCACCACACGGCATTACACAGTTCGATATCTCATTGAAATTCCAGCATATCGAAGAGCTCCTCCTCCCACACCGAAATCATTAGCCCGCAGGCGCCGAGTTTGTTGTCTCGTCGCGCTCTTGGCTGTATTGTACCAGGACCACCGGGGAAGCTGCATCGCGTAGATTAAGAAGCCAAGAGTACAGAAGCACACACCTATATAATATGTATGCGCACGTCGATCGAGTGCCCCCGAAAATAGAGAAGGATCCCCTAATGGCTCATTTTTGGGGCTCAATGGCATTTACGGGTCCCCGTAGGCTCTTTACGACACGGTACTTGAATATTTGGACGATTTGTTACGTCCTTTATTTTTCAATTCTGGTTTTTCTGGTATTTTTACAGATTTTTGTATGCTTTGATCTGAATTTATTCCGACTTTGATTAAAAAGACCGGTCTCCGAATAATTAATTTCGTCAAAAATGAGAATGTTGTCTTCCAAACACGATACCTACAGTTTCTGCGTGTCCCAGTGACCGAGACAGATAGGTATAATATATGTTATACCGTAATTTCGAAAATTTGAAAGGTATACATCACCACCCACGAAAACATCTGAATATTCAATCGGACGAATGGCTCATTCGCGACGCAAGCCAAAAATATTATTAGCCTCATCACCATACGTCTCGCGCTCGATCCAATCCCCGAAATCCAATCAATTAAAACGGTACACATACAATACCTCCAGAAAAGAGTATCGAGGCAGGAGGAAAATCTCAAATCCCCCGAGGGGGTCCGAAAATCCACCCACCGTTCCACGACACGGCGCAATAAAATAAACCCCGTACTCGTGTATATCGCGTGTTTCGGCGAAACGGGAACAACATCGGTATAATCCGAGGCGAAAGCGGAGATCGTGCCTTGTCAATAAAACAAAGGCCACCACGACAGGGAGAAAGTACAGGGACGAAAAGGACAACCGATTTATTTATATCGATCGCTCCGCAGGGGCACCTCTAATCCCAATTTATACGTATAGATGTGCGCGCGTGTAGTGGTGGTATGATCGATAGGAAGTGCACGTGGGCGCGGCTTTTCTCAGATCACGAGCCAAGTGCTCCAACGTGAATCAGGTACACGTGCAGCATATTGTAAGTCAGGAAAAAAAAAGAACTCGGCCATCAGCGGCTAGCGAAATATGTGCACGATTACGTGTATAGGTATATACCAACCTACCTACACATTGAAAGAGGAGAAGAAGAAGATTACGAAGGATTTTTCGGCTCGCATCGGTGACTCTGTAGTTCTAAAGGTCGCGCTAATGGAAATGTTTTTCGGGTCGACGTGAGCGCCTCTTTGTTGTTGTTTTTTTTTTTTTTTTTTTTTCATTCCAAGCCGCTTTTCTTCTCGACGGCCGGCTGCTTCCTTTTTTTCCCTTCTTCCTGGAGCTTATCGCACTCGAGCTGACACCCGGAAATCGTATTTTGGCCGACTCTCGGCTGCTCGAATGGTGTGGCGGTGATAGTAATATCGTACAGTTCGACTGGACCTGATTTATTTTTACACACATACATTGTAGATGTATATATATACCGTTTGTTGCAACACATGCGGCGCGCTCCGTTGCTATACTGTCCAAATAGGGCGTATATACACATGTACGGGAGGGATGGAGCGTAATTGCTTGGTTTTGGTTGATTTATCCACGAGGAAAATAAATTCTCTTTCCCGATGAAGTGATTGCTTTGCTCCACGTTGGGAAGGAATGTTGCGTTTGTTGTATTGCAAAAGAAAAAAAAAAAGGAAAAAGGAAAATGTATACATCCATCAAGGTTTTCGAGACGCAGAACTTTTGTAAAATGAAAAGTCTGATTGATGATTTCCTTCTCGGGGACCAAGTATTACACGTACCCCCGAAAAGAAATGCCAGCGGATTTCATCATACGTATATACACACACGTGTAGGCACTCGAAAAAAGAAAGACAGCCGAGGACCCTCTCTTTGGAGAAAAAAAAAAAAAAAAGAAAAAGTATAATCGCAGCAAAGGGACCGGCGCACGTGGCTCACCGAGATTGTCCGGCACGGAGAGCACCTGCTGGTTACCGGGGCGATTCTCTTTTTTTCTTCCTCTTCGCTACACATATACTTAGCCTCGGGAGAGGGAGTTGGCGCGCGCCAGAGGAAAAGCGCGCGCGGCAGCAGCCGGCGATTCACGTATACATGTGTACACAGAATCAAAGAAGAAGAAGAGGAGGAGGAGGAGGAGGAGGAGGCACATCTGCTCGTGGCCGTCATCAGTGGCTCGTGCCGAGCGTGTGGCTCGTCGCGTTACTCTTATTTCTTTTTCCTTCGGGCGAGATGCCTGTACACGGGCCCGAAAAACACGCGCACCTGGCCCTCTCCCCGCTTCATTCTCTTTATCTTTTTTTTTGGCATATTTTGGTGTGTGTAGGTGCGCTCAGGAGATACGTAGCATTCACCACGCGCCGGCTGCTGGTGCTGAAGATTTACTTGGCATGTATAGGAGGATTGGATGAATGTGACGGCTGGTGAAACGATACGAGAGTGCAGCTTGCTATCTGCACTGTATAGGTACAGGTACTGCTTTGTATCGTTTTATTTGTAGAGTTGAGTCCCGACATATTCGATTGAGAGCCCTTTATGGTGGATTATTTTATTGCTCGCATTATTTTTTTTTGTCCCGTCTTTCTGCGTGTAGCTGATTGTTTTACAAAAAAATATTATTCTGGGTCACGTATTTTTGGTCTCGGTGTTAAAAAGAAAACAAATACCATTAGAATCGCAGAATATTTGTTTTGAATACCAAGTGCACGTGGATTTTATAGCAATTTAATATGCAATTCATTAATTTGCAAAGCACAGATTCGAATTGCAAAATTAAATTATGCGCGTGTCGAAAGGGAGACAATATTTTTTTGTTTGTTATATGTATCAATTTTTCGGATCAACTTCTGATGTACAACACGATACTTGTGGTAAAAAAAAAAAAAAGGAAGTAAGGTACATAATATATTCGGGCTCGAGGAGCCTCGTGGCACGTGCCCAAGTGTCGATACAAGCAGCTGATGCACTTCATCGATGATGCAAGTATCATAGAATGTGTACATCTATATATTACACGTGCGAGGGATAATATAAAGTATATGCGAGAGGCTCGACTTTTATCATTACCAGCGTCGTTGTTATTGCTTCGTCTCGAGAGAAACCCACTCGCTGCTGTGTTATACCAGTAATATGCGAGCCCTGCACTCTTAAGGTTTTCCTCCATACGTGTTATTTTTTCCTAACTTGTCTTCTTACAACACCAGCAAAGGGTCACGATACAAAAACGCACCGGCAATAAATCAATCGCGCGACTGACAAAGAGGAGGTGTGTATGTGTATAAGCGAGGCGAGGGAAACGGATTTCTCCTCGATCGGAAGGCAATATATTTATATTCGTGCACCGATGGATTTATCAGCGCTGGTTCATTTCTGTGTTTATAGCAAATACTGGGACTGTAAACGCGCGTGACGCTTATTTATGTCAATATATATTATGTACCGCTTGGAGGGGGAGTCTGTACGTGTGCGAGTCGATTCACGGACAGATAGGCGCCCATGGAGAGATCGGGCGAATCAAGGGTAATCGGGATGTGATTTATTTCCCGTTTCTTTCTTTCCTCTTTTTTTTCCCCATCCACGGAATTTAAACACACGCAGGTGTTGTCTACTTTCACGTGTTTAATCAACGTGAGATGGACTGAAAAAGCAAATTTTGTCGACAACTGCGGCATTGAAAATTAAATGGGAGATCGAAAAATAGAGGCGGACCTGCGTATAATATGCTATTGATTTCTCCTGATGGTATTTGTATTTGTATTTTTTCCTGCAAATCGTTATATTTACACGTGAGGGTACGTTACTAGTAACGAAATGAATCGGTGCTGTAAGAGACGGACCATGTAGATACTGTTTATCAATAATTTATATTTTGTAGAGCCGCAGACGACTCATGAATTATATTATTGGACTACTGTCTCTTGAATATACACAAATGGCGTATTTTTAGCCCATCCAATTGACGAAGTATGGATTTTTAATTTAATTTTTTTTTTAATCCTTTTAAATAAATCAACAATAGACAAATAGTCAAGTAGGTACAGCAAATTGATGGATTCGTCCACGGCAGGATCGATCAGATTAACTATACTCTGCTCATATATTATATCATTCTGCAGTAAATTATGCAACATCGCAAATCAAGAATTATCTAATACAACGCATACACGCACACCCGACGATCAATCCTACACGTACCATATACGTAATAACGGACTCATGGGAAAAAAAAGAGCCGATATAAGTCAAACTCCTCGCGTAACTCTTCATCAACGTGTAATAGAAATTATTTATTGTCCAATTAATGCCAACTGCCAGTGCGTAGTCCTTGGGGCATGAAAATTCCACAGAGTACATGTGTGGGCGTGTGCATATAATATGCAATAAAATATATTCCATGGATGAACTAAAGAAAAAAAAAAAGACAAAATGTTTCCATAGTATGTCGGAGATAAGACAAAGTAGTATCTCGGAGACATTGTAAAAATGTTGGCAACTCGCTATACCTACTCGTACAAACACGAGCAACAAAAACTCACAGCCTCACTCTCGTTGTAGGTACAAACTAAAAAAAAAAGCTACTTGGCAAAAAAAAAATCTGGCTAAAAATAATTACACCACACATGCACCCGCGCGTACTGCAGTAAATAAAAGCAGCAACAACACAACTGGCGTAGCGTAATTTAATGTAGCAACAGCAACGTTGGCGGTAGCGCATCATCATCATCATCATGATTCCCCGTAATAACGGGGCGCGGTAGAATAAACAAGCTATACATGTACCTATCGCCCGCCAAAGCTTCGCAAAAGCTCATCGCAATATTCACGCGTCGTGGGCACGCGCGTGCGATTACATTGTTGTACATTAGGTATATACCTATGTATAATACACAGAGAACAGAAACAGAAGCATTTGAAACTCGACTCCCTTTCTCCCTCCCTCCCCCTCATTCTATTATATTACCTCTCTTCTGTGTGCAGGTACTGGTCTAGTAGCTGTAAATTACGCGCACCTGCGCACATTCTCTCACTCTCCCTCTTGTCTCCGATCCTGCATTGTTGTTGCGCGTGTACGTCCATTGCATTGTGCGTGTTTGTATATACGAGAAGCACGGCATCAGCCTGCACCTGATCGATAGGGTTCGTGTAATTGATTTTGGACAATTCAGATTTACGGGGTATCAATGGAAAATGTTATTTGATACTTTATTCAACCATTGCAAAAAAATTTTGATACTCCTTCGTTCGTTTTATTTTGTATAGTTTTGACGCAAAAACACGTTACGTTTTTTCACAAATTCCACAAACTTTGCAGTTATCCGTAATAAAAGTTTTTAACTATAGATTCCCATATCATTTTATTAATTTCTTAACATGTAAATAAAAATAACAAAACAGATGAGTTATCCATTTTTTTTTTTTTTTTTTGCAACAGTAAGGATCGTAACATTGCAATCGAATCGCAAATGGCTTTCAAGTGAAAGTTCATCGAACCCACCAATACACCAACGAAAGAAAACTTCAAAGAGCTTACAATAACAACACCCACAGCTGCTCTGCCACGATTTCCGATCGATCAGCAGCAGCGGTAGTTTTTATCGGAAATCACGCCCATACTCCGATTATAAAATCAACCTCGGGAGCAGACGCGCATACATTATACACGTGCCATTCGCATCTCTCTCTGGCGCCGTCAAATGCACGCCCGACGCAATGGGCGGTTTTGGGCGTCGCGGCTATACGTGTGCAACACCCACGGGACGAGAACGACAACTCGAGCAGAGGAGACACTCGATTAAAAGCGCAGCCAAGACCGACACGCAACGGCATAGTATGGCACAGGGTCCATAATTATCATCGAGCAATTAACGGGCGTCGATTGCCATTAGCGCCAGCAACAGAAGCTCGAAAAGCTCGTTCGTCTCTCGGCTGCAAAATCTGGCGCATCGCTGAAGCTAGACGCGCTCTCAAACGGGTCAGAGGTTCACTGAACCAGCCTCTGTAGACATGAGCTGTTGGAGAGAGGAAAAAAAAAAGCAAAAAAACTTGTGTGGAGCGTTCGCCCGCTTTTTCACGCACCGGCGTTTTCTTTCAATTAGTGGGTCTTTTGCGTTTCGCAAGAGACGGCGCGTCGTGTCGAGAGCCGCGTTTTACCCGTTCGTTCGTTTGCGACTGTTTTTGGAGCGGCGAGTTGTAAGTACTTACAGGTGCTGGGGGCAATCCCGCGACGACGAAATTAGGAGCCTTTTTCGGTTTAATTTGACGTGCACGCTTTTCACTTTTTTTTTTTTTTTTTTTTTTTTTACATCGTGTAGAATAGTTACAGTTTTTTTAGTTTTTTATTTTTGTTGATTTGAGTGTATCAAAAAAAGCTAATTAGGGTGGAGGTAGTCGGGGGACTGGAGTTTTTGATTTATGAGGGTCATTTGGAGGCTTGTTTTTTCAATCTCAACTTGATGAATGTTTATGAATGATGCAACATTTACGTAAATAAATCAAGGCAAAACGTTCGGAACAGTTGAAAAATATCTCACAAAATTTCGCGGTACCACAGATTTTTTTATAAAGGAAGCTCGTTATTACAAGATTCAAACAATCCCGCATAAAAAAAACGATTCAGTATAACTCAAGCATGAAGTTTAAATACATTTAAGAGTGTAATTTACTGAAATAAATTAATATTAAATTGTACCTCGTTATAAGGCCTTACTTTAACACATTTCAAGTGTGCGATATACTAAAAACTGTCTACTTGAAAGGGTTTGATCTACATTTAATATACTTTACTTGATTACTCATTAATTATAAAACAAACAATTTATGTAACAACTTAAACCAACTTCTGAATAACGAAGCTTAAATCATCAATGATGTATTAATCGAAAAAAAAATCTTAAAAATTCTTTTTACTCGATATTATATAGTAAAATATTTATCAATAATTTATAATTCACGTACTGCATACTGCATATTTATTTGATATTATTTATTTAATAACATTTATTAAATATTAATTCAATGTAAGATCNGGCTACGTAAGAACTTTTCTTCTCTCTCTCTCGTGTACGCTGCGTTTGATCGGTACAGTGCCAATTGAACAGAGTAGCAACAGTAGCTAGATTGAGGTACTCTTGATTTTTTTACGATGATTCTATGAGTCACACTGCAAGATTATTGGAAATTGCGATGGTAAAAAATTCTTCCTTGATCGAGATCAATGCCATTTTTTTGTCGCCTTTTATTGTTACGGTTCGCTGGCGATCGACAAACATTTTCCCGATTGTTCCGATAAAACCTTGGCATTGAAATTTATACAACAATTGCACTCGTGGTTGTTACGTACACTTAACGACTCATCCCACTATTTTTATAAATAATTATAATGATTTGATTATATTAAAGTAAACGTAGTTAATTAATTTTACGAACAAAAAGAAATACTTGAAGTATTAAATTTTGATTAATTTAAATGTATGATATCTGCAACTCTTTGTGCACGTTTTTTCAACGTAATACCAGCTCTTTAACGTGTGTAATTTATATTATCAATTTGTTTAGTAATAAATTAAAGATAGTGAAAAATATTTAATGAAACAAATCGTACAAAGAATGAAACAAGCCAATGCATGCGAACGAGTAACAGATTTTAATGATCCAATTAAAGAGCGTGAAATTTTCAGAGCGCATCAGCTCAAAAACTCAAACAGAGTATAATTATCGAGGATCATATACCAACGAACAAATGATTTCCAAACACCATTCATCAAGCGCACGTCAAAAGCACTTTTCCGGAAAATGGCAGGCAGTAGCACGAGATTAGCAGTCAAGTGCGCGAGCATTGGCGTAAATACCGTGTTAAGCTGCCATTAAGGGCAGGAAACGCGTGTAAATGACAAATTAAGTCCGTATCAACCGAATGAGCGGATAACTTTTTGTAATTCAACAGCCAGCCGGAGCACGGAGTGCGCGAGATCTCGAAAGCTGTGCTGTGGATCCGTATAATAATAATACGTAGGTACGATGATTTAATGTGCGAATAATTAACGCTCGTGTTTTATACCAAAGGGTTGAGGTGTACAAGTGGAACTTGATTTTTATTTTTTTTATATTTTTCATTAGTACTTGGTCACGGCAAATTATGAAATTATACATGCACGGAACACACGCCAAACAGTTAATATTTACTTTATCCATCACATAAATAACACAAACTCTCGTGAGCAAAGACGAACGTACATCATGTAGGAAACATAAAAAACGATAGCTTCGTTATAACGCAAGCATCGTATTGATTTCACATCACGACGACCCACTAGTCCCGCGACCTCAATTAAAATCAAACAGACGGTAATTGATAATACCCTCTCGTCTGTTCAAAAGAAAATAAAAAAAAAAAAAAAAAAAGCAACATATCAATCTAAAAGCCAAACTGCATCAGGTGCCCATCACCATGTGTACCTCGACACGCTATCGGCCAATCTTTCCCCTCAGCAGTAAGTAATATACAGTAAAGCTCTCCAGTCGTTTCATATCCGCATCGGCGAGCGATGCACGCCGGAAGCTCGTCCTCTCGAGCATTCGATATGACGAGAGAGGGTATATAGGTACGTGTACCCCCTCCTGTAATATCCTGCACTGGCGAGGAGAGAAAGAGATACGCCTAATGGCATTAGCGGGTGGGAGTACTGTATATATAGGAGCCAGTGGTGGCGCTCGATAAGTTCATATGTAGGTGTATAGTGCGGTGTGGTGGGCGTCACTGTTATTATGCAATAACACGTTGCTGGAGGAGGAAAAAAAAAAAAAAAAAAAAAAAAAAAGGAGGAGAGAGGGGTATACCGCGCCCCGTTATATGCACGTTAAGACTCGGTGGCTTTGGTTTTTCACGCTGCATGCTTGCGCTCGCTTTGTTTGCTCTATCTTGATTTTTTCCAAGTATTAAATCTTCCCCGCACGATGTTGGTTTTATTTTTCTATTTTTTTTTATTACCGATTACTAGTAGAATCTTTTTTTTTTTTTTTTCATGATTTTAGATTCTTGAAAATTTGAGACTCGTTGTGTGTCTACAGATACAGCTGCTGTGTTTGATTTTCCATAAAATAATTTTGTATCGCTTTTTAAAAAAAAAATTTAGGGGTCGAAAGCGTGCTATAAAAATCTGTCTATTTACGTATGTGAGTGTATGTTATCGAATTCTATGTCAGGAATTTAGTTTGTTTTCTGTTTACTTGTTGTAAAAAAAAAATAAATAAAAAAAAAATTTTTTTTTAATCTTCAAGACTTTATTAGAGACGCAACGTTCCATCGAGTAACGTGACAATAACTCTGCTAATCACGCATCTATCAATCCAAATAATACAAAAAATGTATGTATACTTAAACCATTCAATCGAGACAATTTGAGATCAAGGGGATAAAAGATCTTCCAGTATTTTTCAGTCTCATGGTATTAAAAAGAAAAGTAACTTGCAAGTCTCGCAAAATATTTTCGCGACCCAGTTAGCCACTCATCTGCCTTAACTGATGGGTAAGAGAGACCACAGCTGCACACGTTCATTATGCGCACGAGCATTTACGGTCTTTTTATAGATCCATAACCGTCAATTAGGCATGATTATACGTTAGGCGACACGAAGAGTGTACTTACGCGTTTATTAAGAACGCTGCGATAAAAATCCTTGCTCCCCGGCGCGCGTCGACTTTTTCATTATAGATTTTATCGAGTCAAGCGCTCGATTCTTCTTAAAAAAAAAAAAAAAAAGAAAAAAAATGATATTTCTCTCCTCAGTTCTGTTGTTTGGACAAATAAAAGTATAGGTACACACTAGTCTTATACCTTGATTTATTCCGCGGGAACGGCTATCCGATTTAATCGTACACAATATACATCAAGACATTTCTGTAAATGATACACCTTATACCGAAAAACCGGGCACAAGTCAAGAACACTTGGACTGAAAAGAACTTTTTTAAACCTGTCACGTAACACGTTATATGTACATGTATACGTAAAACATCGATTTGGCTACGTAAGAACTTTTCTTCTCTCTCTCTCGTGTACGCTGCGTTTGATCGGTACAGTGCCAATTGAACAGAGTAGCAACAGTAGCTAGATTGAGGTACTCTTGATTTTTTTACGATGATTCTATGAGTCACACTGCAAGATTATTGGAAATTGCGATGGTAAAAAATTCTTCCTTGATCGAGATCAATGCCATTTTTTTGTCGCCTTTTATTGTTACGGTTCGCTGGCGATCGACAAACATTTTCCCGATTGTTCCGATAAAACCTTGGCATTGAAATTTATACAACAATTGCACTCGTGGTTGTTACGTACACTTATCCAACCAGTGCTTCGATTTTATCGTCAATTTAATTGAGTTGTTTTGCTGTTGATTTCAATCAAATTTGACGTCAATAAATTAAAGAAAAAATGTATACCTACTATCCAAAAGATTGATTTTTGCGCAATAAATTAATCATCAAATCACCTCAATCTAAGCACGCACTTAAGGAAAATACAGTGCCGTGATTGAAAAATCACAAGTTATCAACTCATCTTAAATGTCAGTATTTCTCAATACCCCTTACACCATTAGCTTATAATACGGTTCATTGGCACCATTAAACGCTGGCATTGAAAATCTTTGTCTTTAGCCAAAATATACATCGTGACTGAATAATGGGATACAACATGTTTCGAAATGTCGAAGAGAAAAAAAAAAAAAAAAAAAAGGATGAGTAAGACAATAAGCGTGTAATGTAATACAATACCGATTGATAAAACTGGTGGGCGTAGAGTAGCCGAGCTGCAGCCTCGAGCGAATGACCTTCTCTTGAACGGTGACGACGCGCGAGCTCGTGCGCGAGCTCTGATGGACGCGTGTCGTCTTTACCATCTGGTGCCTGTAGTGCTGGTGGTGATGGTGTTGCTGTTGCTGGTGCAGCATATGGTGGTGGTGCTGCGACAGCGACTGGTGGGCCGCCGAGGAGCCGCGATGATCCCTTGGCTCCACCACCATCGTTGCTCCGTACATGTTTGCTCTTTTGTTTTTATTTAGTTTCGTTTTTTTTTTCTTTGGTTTTATCGGTCACTGATTCTCACTCGAGGTGCGACATCGCGGACACACGCCACAGCACTTGACGACGATCACATTGCGGAGAGTCGGCCGACTTCCTTTATTTCGTATTTTCGGTTGCAAGGACGACTTTGGAGTCTTGTTCTTTTAAAGATACACGGCGCATGTACCCGACTGACCTGTGGTTATAGATTTTGCTGTTTGTTGGTATGAACGAGCGACGGGGGAATTTTGGGAGTAAAATTTTCGCTCGTAAGTACCAGCATTGACTTGCAACAGTTCGAAGAGAGGCTTTCAGGCAGAGATTTTTGCTCTTACGTTTGATTGCTTTGAAAATGTATAAACAAAAAAGTTGATTATCGATGGAAGCAAGCGACGGATAACGAAGTACTTGTACGGAGGTGGAATCGACGATGGTCGAATATTCATTGTGTCTTTCAAGGATTGTCGACCTCGGCTGCGCGTTCGATAATATAAAATTTATATTCCGTGAGTCTTTTGTATTGTGTTTTTTTTTTTTTTTTTTTTTTTTTTTTTTTTTTTTTTTTTTTTTTTTTTTTTTTTTTTTTTTTTTTTTTTTTTTTTTTTTTTTTTTTCTGCTGTGGGGCATTAACGAAGTGCAAGAAATTTTACTGCCAGTAAGCAGCTGTAAATTATGACGAGAGCCTTGGAAAAAAAGTCATTGAAAATTTCCCAACCAAAAGAGGTATGAATTGTATCCGTTTCCATCATTTTACCGCGTTTTTTTTTTACTATTTTAAGCCTTATTTTGTTCAGAGTCTCTAAAAAAATCTTCAAAAAATCGTAGGATACGAGAAATCAACTCTGTTTGCATGACAAAGACATCTTATACTAATTAGCACTACAAGTAACGAACTACACACACGAATGTTGTTAAAGACACCTTAAAAATCTGGTGCATCTGTAAACGCAAGATTAAATCGACAACGAACACTCGATAAGATTACAAGATCGCAAAACAAGCACGCACTATCTCAAGCATAATCAACACCATGTACAGCGCACAATGTGTGTAAATCGTCAATGAAACCCCCCTTGGGCACATGGAAAAAAAAGGAAAAAAAAAAAAAAAATTTAAACGCCAAAAAGAAAAATATTTTGTACGCGCAACCATCTCAAATCACAGTCGAGCGCGAGCTCACACAAGCGCGATCGGTATATAATTACAGGCCGCAGGTCGCAATAATCCGCAACCAAATCACGTACGGCCATCGGCATCCAGAGGCTGGTTAAAATAAGGTCGTTTTCTCTTCGCGCGCGCAATTGCTCAACACGGACCGGAAACACATGGCCACACGCGCGCATGTATACCTCTTGCGCTGAGTATGTATGTATTAGCTGTGCATGCAGGCGGGAGAAACCACGGGCAGGACAAAAAAATAAAGGCGATCGATTGTTCCTCCCGTTCTGCCATGGGGACGAAAAAAAAAAAGGAACCAGGGTGCGTTGCTCCCTGCGATTACGATAAAAGAGATATCATTTTCACTCGTCGCCGTGAGTACGTGGCCGATCGGAACAGCTTTTCCTTTCCATGCGCGGCATATAATGCACGTACAATCGACCACGAGCGTAACCATATTAAACATGATACGCGAAAAAACTTTCTAATGAGCGTTCCGCGCTCCTGGACACATGGCGCATGGGCATGTAATGCAAAGCATATAACAGAGCGCACGGATGATCGAGCGGAAGAGAGAGAGAGAGAGATCAGTGACTTGGAAATCGGTTCGACGATCGGGTGGGTATTGTGTACTTGCTGGCCAGAGAGTCTTGGTTTGGTTGCGCCGCGATTATGGGCCGTTCAGTTGTTTGCGCCGTTTCGTTGAAAATCGATGGTGTATACGTGGTATGCGCAGTCACAAAGGTTATTTGAATTGAAATGTTACCAAAGTGTTATCTAAATTACACTTGTAACGATCAACTAAAAAAAAACGACTTCTACTGAACTAAACGTTATTCCGATTAATCGATTTCCGACAAAAGCCATACATACCAAACGGGACAAACATCTCTTTTATCACCATCGCCTCAATGAACCTCAAAGAATGTGGGCAATTACACGCGACACCTACCATCTATTATATACCCAGTACTTTTCTTCGTCACGTGCGTAACGAGCGACCGACGCGCCAAAATGAAGTAGTTAGGTGTATACAACATCAGCTACCACATCATTCATCACCAGTAGGTACAGACACCACCACCTCCTTTCCCCTAATTATCGCGGGCCCGAGGGATTAATTGGCTCCCGCGAGGTGCTAAAAATGCATGCCCAAACAACACACGATACGCGTATCTACCTGTGCACAAAAGGGGAGACGATAGGGAGAAAGAAGCTCCGCTACGGTAATTTACGCCCGTGTGCTTCGTCAAGCAAATCGATTTACATCAACGGCGATGCCGTAGGTATATAAAGTACCGTTTGAGCCGTGTGGACGACAACTGTGAGCGACAAAGACAAAGGCGATGCTATTGTGTGAAGTAAAGGGAGAGATAAAATCAGAAATCGACATTTAGAAATGGTCCTTGGTCATAATGTGTACGGGGTTGGAAATGTTTTAGACGTATCTGAAGTCAGTAGGCGATGATCAATTGAAAAATTGTTGTGCTGTCGCTATTATTTATCACCTTCATAATACGTTGATGGCAACAATGTACAATCAAAGCCTGTTGGAATGACACGCTCAAAGCAAGTATTTGCGAAAACTGTTGTTATAGACTATTTAACCAGATCTACCAAACTAAACCATTTTTTTCCCCCTAAACGATTCGGCACTAGGAGACTGCAAAGCGCTTGTGATCGTTGTTAAGTTGCTAGACTGACGCGCAGAGCTGATCAAACAGTAGGTACAGATAATAGATCAGTTTGGTTACTTCTCAAATGCTTGTCACCAAATCTTACAGCTATGGCTTGAGTAACACGCACTTGAGTACACAGCGTGAAGTTGTTATGCGTGCACGTAGGCCTACATTCCCAAACTGATCACGTTACATCGCACTCGTTTCCAAAATCAACACCCGTATGCCCCAAATTCTTACAAAGATTTACATAAATGGGAAAAAAAAAAAAAAAAGAAAAGAAAAGAAAAAAGTAAGTTAACCAACAACAGCGCGAGCGTGCGAGCCTCGCGATAACACGGAGGAGGATCGAGATTTAAAAGTGTGCATTAGCCACGGCCAACCAGCCGTTCCCAGACGTTATAAACACCGTTTTCCACGCGCGAGATAATGTCGTGTACTTACGCTCTATTCTCTATTTTCTGGTGCGCCGTGCTCGAGAGTGCCACAGCTTCGTTCTCACACGCGCATTACAATGCAGATCCATGCACGTGCATATAGGTACACACAGCATGTCCTTACAATATACTTACGGGGAGAACAATTCACCTTTGGCGCAATTCTTTCCCAACTACATGTATGTATTGCACGTATATTACTATACGCAATATGTTGGGGATACAACATATTATGTGTACAGCTGCAGTGCGTGTTACATATGGACGATAAAAGATGACGCTCGCGTTGCTAATTCCAATACCTGTAGGTATGAGGGGGGGGGGGCACGACTATAGACGGCTGACCTCCTCGTCTCTTGGTTAATGCGCGTAAGTATTATACGAGTACATGTGTGCGTATGCGAGTACACGAGCACCTGTGTGTGTGTAGTATATAAATACATGGATGAGACCACGGTGTACCGTAAGTCTGTTCAAGCGGCGATACATATAAAAAAAAGAAGACCCCCAAAGAGTGTGTGTCCTGCTAGTCACATAGCGCAGAAGAGGGAGAGACTCTAAGAACGAGGTCGCACGTACGCGAAAACTCACCGGCGAACAAAGAATGCGAAATGAAGCCGAGAGAGAGAGAGAGAGAGAGGGACACACACAGAGAAAAATACTTACGCACGAAATGTACGTGAGAGCACCCATTACAATGAAATACCAGAAATGCCCACGAGAAGGCTAGCTGATGTCGAACGCACAGGTACATAGCCACGACTCGTTTGCTCAATTCGACAGATGAAGCGCAATTAGAAATTCAATTAAACATTTATTCAGGTAAACACACACGGTGAATCCTTCGAGTCCGAATTATTTTTGTTTACGATGAGTGGGACTGGATGTTTGGGATACGTAGTTTTTGTACGGCGTATTCATTTATCGATTACGAACACAACTTCGTTTGTCGCGGCATTTAACATATATATTTTTGGGTACAATGTACAAGTATTGATTGGCGTAACTACGCGAGTTGCCGTCATTTATGGTAGGATAATCGAAGGGCGCGTGTGTCTATGGGCTGTTCTGTCTCTTGTAAGCGATGCACGATTTATTTTTCCATCAAATACGTATACGCGTATTAGGATGTTTAGTTGATATATTATTGAGTTTCTCCTTCCTTACTCCGCGTAACGCATCAAAGCAATTACAGCAACGTCTAACCCATTTATAGGCTTCAACTTTGGTTTCGCGAAAGAACGGGGAGAGAAATGAGCTGGAAACCCTAGGTGTTCCGCGAAGCTGCACGCCTGTGTGTCGGAAAAATCATTGGGAAATTGAGTAAATCGTGCGCGCGTGACACCCACGCAATCGTACACACAAACATCGGTGAGGACATTTGGCAAGGAAGGAAAAAGAAAAAAGAAAAAATTACGCGAGCCGAAAGTCATAGAAACGAAGCAACAGTCGGGATCGTCAAGTAGAACAACTAAACGTAGGGTCAAACGCTTCCTCGAGAAGTACAGACATCTGGCATAAGCACACACATAATGGACACAGAAACACTTGCACGACTCTCGTCTCCCATACCCCTTCCAAGAAAAAAAAAAAAAAAAAACAATCTGCGTTCAACCCTGCAAGAATAATAACGCCACAGTACCATCGACAACAAAACTGTACACGCACGGAAATCGCCCACTTTATTTTGTCACATATACGGAAAATCTGTCACTGGCACTTACAGAAAACAATTGAGTTAGGAAAAACTGCCCACCGCAAATACAGCGGCAATAATTATATATATATACCTAGTCCTACAGTCGTTGCTACCGTCGTCGTTTGGTTCGGTAATGGAACTGTCAGAGCCAGCCACAGCCGGCCAGTCGAGCGGACCTTTGCCTCGATAAAAATGGTGGGGTGCTATACGTATGATGTACGTGCCGATCGGCTGGCGGACACCTCGGTGGGGGGTACTTTTTTTTTTTTTTTTTTTCCCTGTTTCTTTTCGGGTTTACTGTATACTGTATGCACAATCTCTATTTCCGCTTCCTTGGTTGCGCGTGTGGTCTACGGGTGGATGGTAATTTTTTTTTTTTTTTTCTTCAATATGTTATTATCTGTGAGCTTTGTTTGTTACTGTACCAGCATGTACTTGCGATTTTATAGCTCTTATTCGCGCGGGGCACTTTTTTTTTGTTTTTCTCATTATCTGTTTTTCTTCAAAATCACCAGATAAAGGTGACAAATAAAATTCTGGCAAAAAACATCAACCGCACAGTCGTCGACTCGTTTTGAATTTTGCGGGTGACTATTTTTAATTTCAACATTACACGTAGTGGTCCAAAAATAAAACACCAGGTCAGACAATGCAGATGCACATTCGGGTCTCTTATATTTATTTAATGCGCACATTGTATACATGTACACCAGCTTATATAGCTCCCGATGCTCGAAATCGCCGTGTATACACAGTAGTACCTACAACAGCACACACGGACACGCGCTCGCTGGCTATTATACATTATACTCTCTTGTGGATATGTATACATATGCGTTTATATTTTATACACACGGTAAAAAGTGTAGGTCATGAAATACATTTGCGATACACGTAACCATCACTTTCGTGCCTACTTTGCGAGTCTGGGTCAAGTATAATGCAATATCGTTTCATTAACAATATGTATATGTTATACGTGTACGTAGTTTATGTGTTATATATATTATATTGTACGTTGTAAGCGAGGCATCTGGGCCGTGTAATGCGTACGGTGTGGGTTTTATTATCGTATCGTATCATGCGTTAGCTTCCTCCTCGAGTCTTGAATATATACATTTGTTGAATTTTTTTTTTCTGATTATCACGGTATTAAATTAATTAAAAAATATCTAAATGTTGCAACTATAACGTGTGGATACATGTACCTACATTCCGAGTCCAACTTTCGATGATGAACCATTTTCGAAATCAGCCGTTAATATTTTTCGCACGCTCAGGTACAGGTACTCATAATCGGCTAATTGGGAATTCGATTTCTCTGTGACGAGAGCAAGGAGCAATTTTTGCTCGGCGTGTTTTTTTCGACTAGAACAACAGGTGTGAAAGTTGCGAGGAAAAAAAAATTTTCAAACGCGCGCTGTGCAAAAACTTTTCACCGGAACAAGACACGTGTGGGGAGAGGAGGGGGCGGTAAAATTGAGAATTGATGCGTGAAAAAAGATAATTGTTGGGTTTCGAGTATCTAATTAACGGAGTCTTGAGATGCTCGATGGGAATTATTTTACTTTCTTCTGCGATCGGGGCTCTTTCGTGAAAATATTTCTAGCGAATGCGGATACACAATTGGAATTTATTTATCATCAGTTCCGTTTTGTTATTATATTTATATTATGTAAAGTCGTTTCAACAGAGGAATGTGACTATTTTTTTTTTCTAATTATCCTCGCGTCGAACTTGTACAATGCGAGTTTCTAAGCATTTATGAAATAAACATCAGAGTGTTTTGTAATAAAACACAGTTACGTGGTAAAAAAAGACAATGTTTGAATTTAATATGTTAAAGCACGCAAAGTATTTTACTCCCCTGTTAACTTAAAGACTAAAAGTTTCGATATTTATAGTTATAAGCTCTAAAGTTTTTTAATGTACAAGATAGGTGTTGATGAAGAAAATCTCACGATCAGTTTTGAAGCTGCGATTAGCTATAAATTCTTTTTTCCAGTAAAAATTTTCAAGGTGGAAAGCCAACTAGCGTAGATAATACTTAAATTATTAATACTCAATACTAGCAAATTGAAAAATTTTTAATCCCAAAATAGATCGCTTCAATTTCTCTTTGTCTTACCAAATTCGACTGTTTCTACTTAGTTTTGCGCTTTGCAGACGATTCATTTAGCTTTAAAGTAAAATTAAGTGCTGATAATTCCATTTGATTAATTATTAGTGTATCACGCAAAAAGAAAACAAAATAAATACATCAGATCATTTTAATTTCACTTCTACAAACCAGCTTGTCTTACCAAACTCGTCTGTTTCTACTAGGTTTTGCGCTTTGCGTAAGATTCATTTGGCTTTAAAGTAAAACAAACTGATGATAATTCCATTTGATCAATTATTAGTGTATCACAAAAGTAGAAAACAAAATAAGTACATCAGATTATTTTAATTCCTCTGCCCTTTTACAAGCCAGCTTGTCTTACCAAATTCGACTGTTTCCACTTAATTTTTTAGATGATGTATTTTTTTGGTTGTAAATAAAATAAAACTATAGGAAGCTTTTATTAAACGAATTATTAGTGTTCCACGCAGGTAAAAAACAAAAATAAATATATGAGATTTTTAAAACGTGTGAGTTGCCAATTGTGTACGTTATTATGAATTATCAAGTAGTATAGCGACTCCCACATATACGAATCACGTGTGAATTAAATGACCAACTAGTACCTACTTTAAAATTGAGGTTTAACCTTAAATGATGTTTAATTACATGAAAACAGAAAATGATAACACGTCCCGGGGAAAACTGTAGAACAGTGAATTGGAACGAAGGAAGCAAAACTCGCACAATACACAAAGCTTCAAATATGGATAATCCATACCATCATAGCGGAATGGGTATGAGCATACGTATATAAACTATACACGGAAAATGGAGGTATACGCAAAGGAAAAGAGCGAATCATACGCGCGCTTAAAGCACTCGCGACCTCGAAACTTTTACACGACGCGTCCCGCGAACTCTGGCAAAAACTGAAACACCGACGTGGGGGCTTCGATCTTTTTTTTCTAATTTTAACCGACGGGTTATTGACTTGTTGATTACGACGTTTTTCCAATTACCAATTTTTGCTCGTCGTCTTTGTTGGTAGGAAGAACCGATTTGTTTTCTTCTTGAGTTGGCGTAAACAGTCTTTCCAAGCATACAAGATTGATGTATCACCTTCGTGCCATTGAATTAAGATTCTCGGGAGTTACAACCTTTGGACATTTTCAACGAGAGAAAGGCACACGCAGCGTTTCATCGTACACATAAATAGTTGCCGAATGAAAAATGCTCGTTCCACTCGACCCATTTATACACTCGGCGATCACCATTAGTTAATCCGCTTTAATTATTCATTCTCTTCGAGCAAAAAAAAAAAAAAAAAAAAATTAATATCTAATGCCGCGCGCTTCAACTTTCGCTCTGAAAAAANCCAGTTGGCAAAATTTTCCTCACAAAACACTTTTACAAGCGGAGTAGGCAAACTTTCGCGACCCACTGCAGCTTATGGGCACTTTCCTTCCTCTCTCCCTATTTTCAGTGTCAACGCTACATTTCTCTCTCCTTTTTTTTTTTTTTTTTTTTTTTTTTTTTTTTTTTTTTTTTTTTTTTTTTTTTTTTTCATTCTTTTCTAGCAAAAAAAAAAAAAAAAAAAATTAATATCTAATGCCGCGCGCTTCAACTTTCGCTCTGAAAAAACTCGCGTAGCAAAAACTCACAATTCAAGGACCGTCGGGAGGCCAAACGAGCTGTCATTTTTCCTTCGATACCAAAGCAGCGCGACGACCCACTTGGCGGCCAATAATGAAATTGAATAAAGAAGCCGCGGCAGCAGAGACCAATCGCTCGAAAGTTGAACAACGATTGTCTCGCCGAGGTGCTTCTTCTCACGGCGGTAATTAAACTCTTCAAACGCGCTCTCTGCGTGTATATATTTTTTTTCCGTCTACCTCGAGCTGTTACATAAATGGAAAAAAATGAGCCGAGAGTGTATACTTTTGGCCGTCGCCAGACGATGATTTTCCAAGCCGATCGCGTGTTGGAAAAAAACCGAGTACTGCGCGCACACAAAGATGCATTCCCGTTAACACAAGTAATTTCCTATACTCGTCCGTTTTGCATCGCGGATCGTGGCGTTATACATGCTATTATATTACACGCAGGAGCGCAACAATTAATCTTCATTTAACGAGTAACAGGAGGAGGAGGAGCGCTTTCTCGTGAATCGATGCAGAAGTTAAAAGCTACGCGTGTGCTTCCCTGTGAGGTAGAAATTTTTTCTCTTCATAGCAAAACACAGAGCGAAAATATGATACGTATATGTATGGTCTTTCACGAGTGTGTTATACTTATCGCGCCTCCGTGGGCTCGTGCGGAAAAAATTGCCAGTCTTGATAGGCAGGTTTCGATTTTTGCGCTGCTTTAGCCTGTGTGGCTCGATTGTACACCGACTGATGTGATGAACGATATATTTTTAAAAACTGTTTCCAAGTGTATACTTAGTCGAGTCGCTTGCACGATACGAAAAAAAAAACACTCTCGGATCGCAAAAGCAGGAAAAACGATTCTCGGTAGTAAATTTTGTTCTGCGCCGTGTACAGAGTGACTCATGCGCGTGAGGACGACTCGATGGCTTTGGTTTCGTTTTATTTCTTACTCGTGAACACGATTTAAAAAAAAAAATAACAATAATAAAAATAAAATTCAAATGACGATTGTACGGAAGACATAAAAAAAAAACTAATTTTTTCTTGCTAAGAGGAATGTGAAAAGAAGCATGAATTTTTAGATAGTTATCGTCGTCAATTTGGTGTCACTCGCGAACAATAAGAGGACAAAGAGAAATGAGAAAGAGACCTTCTGTGTCCCTACATTCACCGATGTGCCGGAGAACTCCAATGAAAATGGCCATTGACACGAATTCTTCTTACGAATACAATGTACCATCGTATACAAGTTAATTTTCATCGACCATCTAACTTGCGTGTACAGGTATAGCATTTGGTACGTGAAGAGAACGATGCTCGCGAGGATAAGCGCACGTGACTGCATTGTTAAAAACCATATTACACTTGGAGTGCACGTATACGTATAACATTGAAAACGATTAAGGACCATACACTCTTATACTCCGTGGTTGATTCATCCGCCTCTTTCCTTGACAAAAAGCGAACGCCCACCGTGACAAAACCGTATTGTTTTTCAAGCACGAAATATCCATAAATTTATGAGCAAAAATAGGAAAAAAAAAACGGTCAGTTCTCGGAAGTCGATCGCTTTGTACATACGGTATTGTACCGAGGCAATATATTATGATCGTAGCGCGAAAAAAACAAGCTGCTCATCCGCAATTCCTTTTTCTTCTCTCTCGGAAGTCGCTATTATGCGCGTATTAAAGGCGTTCGTGTTAATTGGCCGTTTAAAGAGGTGTAAATATTGAGAGGAGCTGCGCGCCGGCCGAACGAAACGCGTAACTAACGGGGCATTTAGAAATCAGTGCCGAGTACGTGTGTACCGTGAATGTGGGGGAAGGGTGTGTTTTATCACCTGCCCGAGTTGGCTAAATGCATGCAGGTCGAGCCCTGATTTTATTTGCACTTCGTGGGGCAGGCGTGCATTTACGTTGATTTTTTTTTTTTTTTTTTTTTTTTTTTTTAGATGGTGGTCCTATCTCGCTTTTGAAGGCGTGTTTTTGCGGTGATTGGAGGAAATAAATTAATTTACTATCGCAGCAGAATAATTGATACACTTTTAGTAGTTGAATTTTACTTTCTACGTTTTTTTGTGGGTATATATCTGTGGGCCGCATGAAAATAGAAAAAAATAATATTCATGTTTGACACATCGATTTTCGTTGAGACTCAAGAATTAATCAGATGATTTTTATCGCGATTCATAACACTGCCCATTGACTCGACTTATTGTATGTCAGACAAACGCTGAGTCTTTAAACAACTGTTGTATATTTCATAGAGGTAATGAGTTTAATTACTTTTTTTTAAATAATTTTTCATAAAAAAATTAATTAAGCATTTTAATACGTAAAATAAATAATACTTTTAAAAGTTCAATGACATTATTGCGATAAATAAAATGTATAGTAAAAATTTGTACAAATTTATTTTATTTAATTAGGTCTTTTTTGCTTCCCAAGTTGAACGTATGCGAGAAATTTTTATTGTCATATGTACCAAGTACATAAAAAAAAAAAAAACCAACTATACATAGGGTATAAACTTTGCAAAAACACTTTTCTACATCAGCCGGGTGAAATGGAAGCGAAAAATTGTTCAGCTTCGCGAAGCACGTAATTTTACCTACAGTACAGGTAATTTTGTTGAAAGCAAAGAATTTCCAGCTTGCGAAACAAAAATGTCATTTCCTAAAAAAAACTTTCGACAGAAATTTTCTTGGACGAAAAGTGCAAAGGAAAAATTAGTTTGCGTGTGTATGATCGCCCCAAAAGCAGAGCCTCTATTCAACTCTAATGGCTAAAACAAAGGATCTAATCGAAAGAAAATTTCCATTTCTAAGCGTCGAAGGAAAGAAAGGGAAAGAAAAAAATTCACCCCAGCGACGACAAAAGACGGGAAATGAAAAAAATCCCATCGAACAGTTCAGCCCGCACCTATTGTGTGCGTTTACTTGACAAGATAGCCAAAAATCTCACGCACATCCATGCAAACAGACAGGAAGATCCCGCCCTCCCCATAACTCTGTACAGCTAATTCTTAACCTGCCCATTCCACTATGCCTTACTCCTCGTCGACATCTAAACGCGCACACACACACAGAGGCTTCGGAGTCTCCCTTTCCTCTATATCTCGGTGGTTGTATAATGCACGTGTAAATTCGCCTCGCGGCGGCAAAAGTAAAAGTCCCACGCAGCGCCCGGAGAGAAAGCCTCCCGGGAGCACCGGCGCTCTCTCGTTGTACATATACGACACCTTCTCTGGAGCTGGAAGGGGCCCTAATCTCGCACCGCCCGTATGTAATACAGTGTGTGCTCGCACACATACCAGTTGGCAAAATTTTCCTCACAAAACACTTTTACAAGCGGAGTAGGCAAACTTTCGCGACCCACTGCAGCTTATGGGCACTTTCCTTCCTCTCTCCCTATTTTCAGTGTCAACGCTACATTTCTCTCTCCTTTTTTTTTTTTTTTTCATTTATTCATTGATTTTTGCTTTGTTTTTTATTCATTCGTCATAGGTTACGGTCTCTCCCACACACAGGCACACCAGTTTTATCACCGCGCTTTTGCTTCTCTATTCCCACTGATTGTGTTTCCCCCGCGGGTACATGGCGAAAGATCGGACCGCGTTGGATATGCATGTAAAAGCTCAGCTATGCGGGGGCTGCTAACGATTTGCGTTTCAACTGCTGTTACATGGACAATCAATCGATTAGGTATGATTGGTTGGTGGATCGGTTATTGCGTTTGCGTTGCCGTTCAGGTGTCCGGTTGAGGGGACCGGGGGAGAGATGCAGTTAGTTGGAAAGTCGCTGCTGATGGGGGGGGAAAACATTTCCCTCAAGAAATGGCATTCACGATTTTCTTAGTCGATGCACAAAAGAAACCAGCGTCATCGAGCCATCCAAAAATAAAAAGGACATGGCACATATAAGTGAGCCAATGAGGGATGGACTTTTCACTTTTCGCGCTCCAAGCACACCTGAAACAAAACTAATGTCAGAAGGATATATATATATATGTATATAAGAACAAACGGAGTTTCTAATGCGTCGTCGTCGTCGTCGTCGTAGACGTCACAGTCTGATAAGACATACACACGAAGGCTCTCCGATAACAACTCAAGTGCACGCGATGTTTTTTTTTGCAAAAGCTTCCTCGCATTTGGGTATATTATTTGATGTAGGTCTTTTTCGAGGCTATTTACTGAGTGGGAGCTGATAATGCATTTTGCAGAGGCGAGTTATCCTCGTGGAAGAATGTGTTAATTTTTTTTTTTTTTTTTTTTTTTTTTCAATCGTATGGACACGAGATTTTTGGGGCTTACGAGGTTTTTTACCTTTGCAACAGGCCGATGATTTTTTCAAAGTTTTATTTAGCAAAACATACGACAATGGCAGTCGTACAAAATGTGTACCCCAAATGTGGTGGATTTACGAGCTCCGCACGAGTTATAAATCCTTCGCAAGGATCAACACTGCAGTTGTAACTGCAACCAACAATGCGTTCAATACGAATCACGAGAATATATATGTCGACACTTGTGTTTTAATTCCGTTCTCCCGTCTTTGAAGAAACGTAGGCATTGTACTTGGGTATATACTCGGAGAAACGTGGACGCCCACGCGATTGTTTAATTGCGAAAGATATTGTGCACGGTGCATATGTTTTGAAACGATTCCCACGACGCGTGGACTCTCTCTCTCTCTTCAATTTTGTGCAACAAAGTTACAACAAATTTGATTAATATTTATTGTACTCCAAAGTATCACGTGCACATAGTGTTATTATTATTTTTTATTTATTTTTTTATTTTATCATCTCTCTCTTCCTGTAAAGATCAACCGTATGGTACTTGTACATAATATGTACAGTGTGGTAGTGAAAGTCCTCGGGAAATTTTTTGGATTTTTCTCTGATACTTTGGCGGGAAATCCCGAGCTCTGTGCTCCGTTGTTTTTTACAGTTTGATGTAATTTTGCTTCCAATATTTCCGATAGGTATATGGTCAAGAGCTTTGAATATTTCGATGAGAGTTACCTAATTATTGAAATGCATTAAAAAAAAAAAAAAAAAAAACGCGCAAGCTCCGTGATTCCTCGACTTTCGATTTCCAACGCAAATGATCATAGACACGTGTAAAAACTCTATGTAACACGTCCATGCACGGCACTTACGTAAGCCAGACACGCGCGCACTATCCGAAATCTATACATGGCTCCCGAGAGCACCGAAACACGAAAAAAAAAGACAAATATACTTGCAGCTTTCCACGCGATCGCGAAAATCGTGGACAGGCATCATTGCCAATCGGGAATAATCGACCACCCCCTCCGAGAAACAGCTCCTTTCTAAGGACGAAAAAGGTGTTGCGCAAAGAGTATGTATATATATATATATATTTGCGCACTGCGGTATGCAAATGCAAATCGGTTCGCGGACTGGGGGATTTACGGCTTCATTCAACGTTATTGTGGCCGTATACACAGCCCACGCCAGCCGTGACGGGCTTCTGGGTTGCGTGACGCGTCAAAAGATGATGGTTTCATTGATTGCACTAAGCGATACATTACACCAGACGTTTTTATGATTTGTGCACGAATGATAAGTACATACGTATACAGTCTTGCTGTTTCTTGTCAGCCTAGTACATCTTGACTGTTTAACGATCCCAACGATTATTATTTTATTGGGTGCCCAATAAGAAATACTTTTTTTCCAGGTAATACGTTCAAAATTTGTGATAACGTACCAACACCCAAACATCGCGCGCTGCAGTAATTTTTCGTCGATCAGCAGCAGGAAGCCGCTCGCATTTGCATGCCCAGAGGGAGGGTAAAGGGGGTATACTTAACTTTCTTTTTTTTTTAACCAACATACACCGCGTGTACGCCAACGCCGAAAGGCAAGCACCGGCATCGCTCACTTGCTATTATAGTGGTGGTATGGTTACGCGTTATGCATAGTTACTTTTGCTCGTGGGTGTATATTTATATAGGTGCGATTTCGATTGCTCGTGCCTTTGATTCGTAGCTGTCGTTTTGTTGCGATCGCCGAGCGTAATTGTATTGTAAAAGTTTCTCTTTTTTGAGATACACTTCAAATATGAACATCGAAAAAGTGGTCGCGAGGTAAGTTGTTGTGCAAGTCGGCTCCATTCATTTGAGGATTTGCGGGAGCGCGAACCTATGGGCTTTCAATGCTCCGATTTCTTTTTCTTCGTGTTTATTGTTAAATTTAATAGCCGATTTTCTTTGGTTTTTCTCACTCACGTTATGATTCAAACTTATTTATACATTACCCTACTCGCCCCACTTTGCCTTTGTGTACTTGTTTATTTTGATATGAAAGTATAAAATTTGAATTCTTATTTATATGTTAGTTGTCATTGTACTCTGAAACTCTTTCAAATTTAATTAAAAGTAAACGGTACATTTTATTCTGTATTAATTTTGTTATCGCACAAGTAGATTCACCTGAAATATCTAAAGCAGAGTTCCACCGATCGCTGATACCAATCGATTTTGTTATTCTGGATGTACTCTAATCTATAAATGTAAGTATTGTTGTCACCATTTTCACCGTAATTTACAAAACAAACAAAAATTGAAGATTATATATATATATCCCCATGCTCGACAAGCGAATCACCAATAATACAACAACGGTTCCGCTCCTTTCGAGTCTCGAAACATCGTCGCACACTCGGCGGTCGTATAATATACTCGTCATGTATGTATATATGTACTGTCGCGTGAAAGTCACTTTCATTACGCACTACACGCGAGGAGCTTCTTCTTCTTATTTTTTTTTCCTGTTCATCAATATTCACAATATCAAAGTATCGTAGCGATGACCTATCAAGTTTCTCTCTCTCTCTCAAAGTGCCCGACTCGTCGCCAACGGTGCCTCTCACCACTCTAATCCATCAAACGCGCTTTCACTTTCTTCTATTATACTTAACTGGCGGCTCCTTCAAAAACCCATTTCATACGCGAAAAAAAAACACGCGTTTCAAAACACACGCGTCGCGGAGGTATCAGTCATCTTCATTTACGAGCTGGTCATCAAATTCCAATTGCCAAACCGCAATCTCCGATATTGAGATTCTCCGAGATGAGCCAACAAACACGTGTGGCCTTTACAATGGGGCACACTGGTTTTTCGCAACGCGAGCCGTATAGCCCCCAAAACATCAAAAACATATATCGATTGCGAAGAGGAAGAAAAGAAAGTCAAGGTCGCTCGTCCTCCTCGGTCTTTACAACTATTATTCGGGTACGCGGAAGAAAAGGCCTTGGCTGCATGTATACACCAGCCGCGCTTGTATACTTGAAACAAAAGGCATCCATTATCGATATTAGAGAGGGAGAAAAAAGGGGTGCCTTGAAAACGTGTCTCCAAAGAGTCAGGGAGTATCATCCCCAAACGCGCACAGAGCCGTGTCTTTTTATTCTCCTCGGCAAGGCCATTAATGTAATACCTACGCCCACGGGATAAAGGGGGCGAACCTCCATCCGAAAGAGTAACGAGCAGAGCCGGTCAAATTAGGAAGCCTCGCCGGAAGCAACCAAGACGACGACATCGGCTTCCGGACGCGCTTCTTCGTCGATGCCGTATTTGGCTTCGCGCCTGTTACTCTGACGTCTGGAGGATGTGTACCCAAGGAGTTGGGGCGAAAGAGGGACGAACGGAGGGTTTAGCCGAAAAACGCTGGCACGCGCTCGTTCGTGGGTATCAATTTCGGAGAAACTTTGCTGGTAGTGTAAGCGTGTACAAGGGAGTTTTATTTTAGCTCCGATATAATCTTGGTGATCAATGCTTTTTAATTGTTAAATAAATGGCAACACCAATTATATCGGGCATTAGGGCCATTTTGACACCCCAATCGCAAAAACGCTCGGGAGACTCGTGTAAACGCAATTTTCGGGGACCCGTGGGATCCCCTAATCAGCAAAGATTCGGAAGAAGCTTCTCTCATGGTACTTTTCCGAAAACTCGCATACAAGATGAAAAGAAAAAAAAAATCTAGAGATTACAGTACGCAACTTTGGTACGTCATTAGCACCGCATCTGATTTCACATTATACACGTCAATGTCACCCGACGCTACTCCACTCGTACACTCTGTGTACTCAACTGTGCAATCCTCCTATTAAGATAATCCAACGAAAAAAAAAGATGTTATTTTTTTCTCGAGCTCCGCCGCTCTCGCGTGTACGTGTACGTAATCGTTCTTCGTATATGTTAATGAGTGGTGCGCGCCTGACGTTACTATAATTTTTTTTTTAATTGGTAAACTCTGTATGATATTTTTTTGTAAATTGCCGACCAAAAGCTCGAATAAATGAAAAAGAGGAGGACAGTTGGTTCCCGCTCGTAGGACACACGCGTCTTTTCCAGAGCAAATGAACAATCATGCCAGTAGGCACATTGTCGGCGACATCACAAAAGAGCCAAAGTCGACCACGATGGGTTATTTAGCCATCTCGGGGTCTGACAAACAAAACTGTCAACCCACATACACGGTGCAAGAGTATACGTAGGTACAGCGAGGAGTCATGTACACGAGGCTAAATTTTAATTTACTCTCGAGGCAATATAAGAACGGCACACCCGTATATACTATACTTACCGCGTTTGGAAAAGGCAGCCGCGCCGGGGACAGAGAGAAAGAGCGGACACTTTCACTGCGCAGCGGCAGTCGAGCGGAGAGCCATCGGCTTTTTTGTCGTCCGAGCTTTCGCTAGCCACCGTGTGTTTTAGCTTTTTTTTTTTTTTTTTTTTTTTTTTTTTTTTTTTTTTTTCAGGTGGGGGTATGGTACAGGTGGTGGTACATTGTGCCTGGTTTTTTTTGCGCCCGTCATTCGTAGATGGACAACCGGGACTCTGGCGCCTATTTTCAGGCCTTCGCGTGGAAGGACGTGTTTTGCAATCGATTCTTGGGAGCTGCCTGACCGACGACTGGCTTTTGCATTGTGCAAGAGGTAGCTGCGATGGCTCTTTTTCCTTTGAGAGGCGCACAGGTTTGTTGGGCCAGAGTCTCTGTGACGAGGACTTTTTTTAAGGTCATGGATGGAAAACAAAACAAAAATGGTGTACACGTGTAAAATAACGTAATTTTCGCGACTCTTCCGGCATCGAGCGGATAAAGCAGCGCTAATTGCACTGATAAGGAGGCCACGCAGCTGCGGATAATTATCGCGTATGTTTTTCAAACGACACGTAATCGTGGCAATATTGTACATTTGCGTAGTCAAATTCTCATACTACAGGTTTTCTCTCCGAAAATACTCTAAATTTTAACGTCCCCGTTTACTAAAATGAAAGTGGACAACAGTAAGTATTTCAACAACAACAACTGGTCCGTTTCGTCGACGAGCGAGTTTTAGTTTAAAATTATCTGCGCTCGACCAACCGTGCCAATATAGAGCCCGCGTTTCTACTCCAGCCACTGATTCCCAGGTAAGAAAAATCAATATACCCCCGATCCCTAGTATTATCAGCCGTTAATCCAATTTTCGCGGCTAAGCTTCTTCGGATTTTCAAATTTCTACTTCAGTAGAACCAGGAAAATCAACCATTTTATTACATGACGTCGAGTCATGCAGTAACTCAACGAAACCTTGCTACGAGAACAATAATACATGTACACATAGTAGTGGTGTACACCCGCGAAGCCTCAACAACTGCACTAGCCTGTCTTCGTCGCACGAAAGAAAAATCAATCATCCGGATAAGTGACACACGAGTCGCTACACTTGCACAGTGAAGAAAAGGTAAGTATACGTGCAAAGAAAAAAAAAAAAGAGAGAGAGATAAGAAACACTATACTATAGACTCCATACAGATGTGCGCAAACAACATATTGTAGCGTGTGGCGGTTCCGAAGCCAAGCGAGCGCATAAATAAATGAGTATATATATGTATACTCTCTTTGTCTCTCCGCAAAGACGAGAAAAGAATTAGCGTGCGTTGTGGTCGTCGCGATTTGCCTCTCCACAAGAGTACAGGGGGCGCGTATACGATAGCACGACACTTGTTTTAGAAAGTCGCAGGTGCGGACTTTTAAAGTCGCGCCTCGCTCGCCTTACGGGCGTATTTGCACACGCAAAAGGAAATAAAGAAAGAGACACACACGCGTATACATGTGCGTGGGAGAGCTTTTTGCTTTTTCTCTCTCCAACCTCTTTTCCTGTACCCGCGAATAGTGGGCGCTCCGCCGGATTTGTAACCATTGCGAAAGCTCGCCGACCTTGAAAGCCTCGCTTTCGAACTGGTTTCACGCTGAGATTGGATCACTTTGTTTTTCCAGAAAAAAAACAAAAAAAAAAAAAAAAAAAAAAAACAAAAGGGTAATGAGTGAAAACGCAAAAAAAGCACACCAACAACAATAACAATTAAACTGATGGCTGCGCACTATCACTGTTGCAACTCGCGCCAACAACAAGAGAGAGGAAACAAAAACAAATAAAAATCCAAACGGATGTATCGCAGGTACTCGCGAAAAATCGGTACTCACACACGAGGCGTCAAAATCCGAAACCGCGCTCGGTTCGCGGGAGTGTGCGAGCTTCTCTCGCGCTCGTGCTTTCAAGCCTGACTGGCCCGATGCTCCTGCGAAGCGCGAGAGTACCGCCGATACAACCCCACCTCCTTTACCTTCCACGTATACGTATATTATGTACATGGGTATACCCACTCTCTCGCTCGCGAGCGTCTGTCCGACTGTCTCGCACTTATACTACTACTATTGGGCTCCTACCACGTGCCACGCGCGAGCCCGTACACTGTAACTTCCCTCTCTCTATTTTTTTTTTTTCTCCTTCATCTACTATTGTATACACTCTCTCATAAATTTATAGCTGTTGTGGTATCATGTACAGCGCAGCTGGTGTCTATTATCTGCGGGTGGGCGGATGGGTGGGTACCAATAATCTGTATGATGGTTATACTGTAATGGTTGTCATCGGCGTCGCTCGAAAGACACCGATGCAACGCGGTTGGGAAAGGATGCTACCTGTTACATTTATTGAAGAAAATAGATGACGATAACCAAGAGAGGACGGATGGACAAAGTTTGCCGATGGGTACAAGGTGGGTTTCATGTAGGTGTGGACGGTGCAGCCGCAGTAAGTGTAACGGCGTTTCGAAACGATAAGGGGAAGGAAAAGCTTTTCTCTCGTGCTCTATTATGCATGCGCGTGGGTTACAAGTAGAACGGGTGCCCGGCTGTTTGATATGGTAAGACGCGGGACGTGAACGAGATATTACGATGATGATGCTCGTTTGTGAAATCGAAACGTTTCTTTCTCGAATCGATAGTTTATTGACTGTTTGCAATTAAAAAAAGCATGATCATCGACACAATGTGCCATTTTTTACTGTGTGT
Source organism: Copidosoma floridanum (assembly GCF_000648655.2). The sequence goes on from NW_019379654.1 coordinate 2,530,335, forward strand.
CAAAAGGAGACATTGCATTGCAAACCTTCGAAAGCTACCTGATATACACACCTACCAACTTTTTCGTTTCTTCTTTACAAGTTGTTCCATCCAATCCACACTGTAGGATATCTTTGCCGTATGCGTTGTAAAAATGTTTGCGAAAAAGTCTATTGTGACATTGAAAAAGAGAAAAAAAAAAAAAAAGGTACACGAGTCACGTACTCATCATGTATAGCCACACACACACCCGGGCAAAATCTAATATCCGCAGTGTCATTCTCTCTCGCAGGACAAATCTCATTAACGTTGGATAAAACGTATTCAGAGAAAAAGTCGAATTGCGCAACTATCGCGGGGGCTCTTGCGTAACACACACACACACACAAATATCCAACGTGTGCACACAACAGACGTCGGCAATAAAACTCTTGAGGATCCGCTGCACATCACGCGGGATGCCGTGATTTTTCTTTTCTTTTCTTTTATTGTTGCGTCTGCAACGTGCACATGCGCTGGAGGCACGAGTCGTTGCGAGCGCGGAAAGTAACGGTATGATGAAGAAGCTATATATGTATAATATACACACAGCTGTACGTGTGCATCATCTCTCCGGATTGACGAATCATCCGAGTGAAAATACATGAGGATCGCTTTTCCGCGATGGCGTTGTTGTTTTTCTTCAATCAGCGTCTGTTTAGCTTGGATTGATGCGCGCGAGCCTTTGATCTCTCGGTCAAAGTGAAATTAATCGTCGATTGCGCGGAAGAGTGGATACGGCAAAAACCCTTGGGTCGAAAGCTCGAATCGATTTCCCTTGGCTCGTGAGTCAACGTCATTAAAAAACAAAAATTATCGTCCTACATCTACGTGAAGTATTTTCCATCGGCACACCCTTTCATGACTTTCAAGTTCCCCAAAGTCATTCAAAGACTGCAAGGGAATCGTGTTCCCATATAATTTCCCATCGCAACAACAGTCCACTCGGTGTAGGTGTACATACGCACCATCCGAATCGACGCTCGAGGGAAAAGGCGCGTACTTACATATGTACTCGAGTATGATATCAATGACGGAAGAAAGCACCGCCGATACATATTCAAGAAGCTTCGTGCTTGCCGTGGGGCTGTACAGGTACGCAAGTCCTATATTTATCTGTAGCGGCTACGTAAGTGCGGGCAAGCATTGGCTCTCCTCTGTGTGCGCGGAGTGCGTTTCCTCGCCTTGTAAGGACAAAACGCACCTCCCAGCCCGGTCTCTCTAACTGGCGCTGCGAGGCTCGTAAACGGGGCCGATGTGTTTGCATTATGCACTGCTCTCTCCTCCGGCTCTGCAGAGAGAGTTCATTTTTCTTCTTTTTTCCCCTTCTCCTCTAATGTTGTCGACCTGCTTCTTTTTTGTTTTTTTTTTCGTCCTTAAGGGGTTAACGAGACGAAGGTAGCAGGTTTAAAAAAAAAAAAAAAAAAACACTGCGGCTAACGTATAGAGTTGTAATATTGTATGGTATTGGGTAATCGAGTTATTCTTTTTCTTTATTGAGAAGGTTTAACAATGTTAACCAAGAAGTTTTACAGTGCAATAATCAACTTGTACATGGGTTACTTAAAACCATACGTATACCCTTTCAACCCTACCTTTTACCTTTGAAAAAATACAAACCCGCTAATTTCCTTGGTCAAACAGGGCGAGCACAACGTACAAGCTCCAACTAATTGTTCCAACACACGTGTATGAGCATCCTCGTAATGCCTCATGTATGTTACAAAATTAGCGCGCTGCTGCGATGATGCAAAAAGCGTTTTTCGACCAAACGCCCGGTGTGTGTGTGTTGCCCACGCGAGTAAGTGGCAAAACGTCTAATTGCTCTCCATACATGGAGCCCGACAGTCAACGATATAGTACAGCCGTATAGCCTATTAGTGCCGATTACAGTGTATTGGCACGATTGTGGACAATCGGTTACTCGGGCCCTATAGACTTGGAAGGAAAATCGGAGATATGTATATACAGAGCATTATGCAGAAAGAAAGAAAAGAGGAAAAGGCGGGCTCGTTGCGTTATGGTATACACTTGGTGTATATATATATATACCTATCACGCACCCCCTCCTCGCGGCAAATGGTCACATAAGATCCCTTAACACACTTTCGTTTCAGTCACTTGGTGTGGTCTCTTCACTTACACGAGTATCATGCGGGCCACGTGAGTAATGATAGAACCAAAATGGACAATTGCGAGGGGGGGTCCAGCCATCTGGCGATACTGTCCCGGTTAAATAAAAAAAGTTTCGTGCGAGTAGGTACATTGTGATGTATCCGTCGAGTGTCTCTTCGTAAGACATCTCTGCGATCGGTTTGTTCCTCCCTCCTTATTCTCTGCTTTTCCAGCTATTTCGAAACTTTTTCGAGGACGCGTGCCGTGGTCGAAGGTTGGCTCTCGATTAGCTTTACAGAGTCTCGACGTTGTTGCTGGTGTTGCTGCAATGGCTGTAAATGCAACTGCATCTCTTTTCTTTTATGTTTTTTTTTTTTTTTTTTTTTTTTTTTTTTTTTTTTTTTTTTTTTGCAACCGTGTCGCTAACGGCCGTAGAAATCCTAAGGTGATCGAGGACAATTTTTTTTTTTCGCATCGATTGACGCGCGGACATTTTTAAACGTAACGAGATCTATTTGAAAAAAGCTGCTCTTGTTCCACCAAAAATTTATACACTTGGCTCTTTCAAGTACTTGCTTCTTAGAGTCGAAATGTTTGGTTAAAACTTCAGTTAAAAAATTCTAGCAATATTTTTTGCCTTAACTGTAACTGCGGGCTATGAAAAAAAAAAAAATTACGAAATACATTATTTGATAATTATTTTGTTTATGTGGTATTGCGTACCCCACCTCGTTTATTTTTCACTAATTTTCTCACATTTTTTAAAGGCTCACGGAAGATAACAAACTTTGTTCGAACGGTATGCATGAAACAAAATGTACACAATACTGTGTTTATTTACTTATTTTTATTTTTTATTTTTCAATAATACATGGGTACTGGTTTGTATCACCTCTTTTATTTTATTGAAAGAAAATCCTCCCTTTTTTCCACTTCGCATCAATGTTATCTTTAGATCTTCCGAGCCCAACAGAAATGGCTAAATCAATTCATGCCTTGATAGCTTCGAGCGTTATTGACTCAATTAAAATTGATCCATCCGAGATTCCAGGTCAACTGCTTCCCATTTCGGGCAATTTGTTTCAAGCGGCACAATCGCATTATACAAAGAATATAAATCGACGTTCCTGGAATAGAATCAAAATTTTCGTATATTATTATACAGTTGAAAAGTCCGTTTATTTTGTTTTATTCCTCATTTTGTATCGGGTAAGTTTTACTTCGCGGGCATTGAAATTTTACGGAAACAAGTAGCATTTCGAAATCATAAAGTAAACAGAGTCGCCGATTTTGGCATAGGATGTCCAAACGAAACGAGAGAGTCAATGCAATAGCTTATTTTAATTGCAAACACGTGAATCAAGTTCAACGACTTTTCTGAGTAAAAAATACACAAATCAGGCACAATAAAAATTGTTTCACGAACAACGTTCGTTTTTTTTACGTTTGTCACAGAAAAAATGTTAAGAATCAAGAAGTAACCGATTATGGGAGATTAGAGTCCCACTTGAACTGGCTTTTATTCGCTTAATCGGTATGTGGTATGTTTTGTATGTAAAATTATTATAATTTCGCTGCGGATTAAAAGGTAGTAACGGCCGATGAAACGTATACTTAAATTTACATTACGCGTAGGCGAGTCGAACGATAGTCTCGTTTGTGTAAATTTCTACGATAAATTGGTTTAACGATTTGTTGTGCAAATAATTTATTTCAGTTCACATTTGCGTATGATTTTATTCAACAACGATTACTTATTTTTAACGACACAAACGAATATTTTTCAAGTTGCATTCAAACAATGAAATTGAACCAAATTAGGATGTACAACAAGAATAATATTTTCTGCCGAGTCGAGACTGTGGTGCAATGGTTACAGGTTTACAATTTTGACCAATCTGGAAATTCACCAAAACTCTTGATCAGATAAATTCTTCCCACCACGTACCACTGCAAGAATGAATAAAAAAATTACGCTCATAAAAAGATGGACTCGCAAGATCCAACGTATCGATCGAGCCACGAACGATTAAATTCGCAGCCAAAATAATGAAAGATCCTCGCTTCAACCCACTGATATATCCTTAAAACCGAAAGGATAATCAGTCCTTGGTGATGGACACAGGTAAGACAAAAACTCTTTGATGAACGCAGCAATGGAAAGGAAAGGAGAGAAGAAACAGTGACAACAATCGAGTTAAGAAATCGATGCCCGTCCACGGATGATTGGCCAATAAATAAGTACCCACATCCTTGTACAATAAAAGCGAACGCAACCAAAGAGACATATACACTTGTAGGTATGTATAGGTATACCCACGGTGAAATCGGCACTTTCGTCTCATCCCAAGAAGGAACGAAAATTGCACACTGTCAACGTCCACACACGCGCAAAGTCTACTATACAGTACACACATAGACCGGCAAAGCAGAGAAACACGCAAAGTCATGTAAATCCCACGGAGTGGAGGCCCCCTTCTTCTTACGTAACCGCGTGGAGGCTCATACCTATACGATTAGTTGTTGTTGTTGTATAGTTACCAGAGAGACAAGAGTCGAATGGGCATGATTCACAAAGAGATGTGTTATGCACTTCAGCCACGGGTGAGATCGTATGAAAAAGAAAAAAAAAAAAATAAGCGAGATGGGGAGGATTGACTGCAAATAAGTCGCTCTCTCCACCAGTAGTCTCTTGACGCGCGAGTGTGTGTGCATGGTTACATTAGGGATAAGCATCCTAGTGTGTGTGTATTGCAAAGCGCAAGGATAATCCATCACTTTGGTACAAAAACTAGGTGTATACAGATGTATCGCGCATACCTCGCAAGTGTGAAATAATGATGTGCCAATTGCTCGACCGTACCAGCGAAGTTGGAGTGTGTGCATTGCGTGTGTCAGGTTTGGCTTTATTTAGCCCACGGTTGAGCAACAAAATTGATCGTGGGGCTCGAGAATCGCGATCGGACTATAATTATACGTATGGTTTTTATGTTGGTTTTTGTATTTTTTCTGCCGGTGAACGATGAGCTGGAAACGCACGATTAATTAGCAATGGTGTACATATAGGGTCGGGAAAGGGATCGCCAGTGCGTTTATGCATCGGTGCATACGAAGAGTATATAGGTGCGGGTATTGCAAAAAGAAAAGTTACTCGTACTGGCGGGCATAGATTTTTTATTTTTTATTTTTCGTGTACTTCACTGTGAATACAATGTGCTCCGAAATTGCATTTTTGATGATGCTTGAGCTTATACTGTATTCAGTTGTAGGATCACAAACAAATAGAAACACGTTTAGAGAGTTCTCCGGGGTAATTTCGAGCGAGTCTCCTCCGAGATCTATTTGAGGCTTCATAATTAACTCCCTCCTCCGCGTCACTAAAACACTGTTGTGTACCCATCAGCCCGTAATCAGGGAGCACACACGCCAAAGCTCGCCCACGCAGAGCCCCTCATTCGGTAATATTAGCTGGAGCAGGCAAGGGAAACAATCGCCAAACACCTGTACCGATAACTCTCCGGGAAGCAAGTTGGCGGTGTGTGTATAGTTTATATGGGCGTGTAGGGTACAAGTGGATACATGGGCGCGCTGCCCATATCCGCGATTTATCGCACGGACCTGTTGACTTTACCTCGACTCCCTCGAGACCCCGCCCGCGGTATACCTACTCTCTCTTACGATGCATCAGCTCCGAGTTGCGGTGCGGCTGAAAAACTATCCGTGCTTGTATGGCCGATTCAGTGTCTAATGTGGGTCGTTTATCACCTCGGGATGAACAACGAGTATAGTTGGGGTACCAACACATAGGGGACCACTTTTGTCGTTTTGAAGGAGGATCTTTTTCCTCACGGCGCTAAAGCCAGATGACACGCTTTCTGTTGTAACGAGATTCAGGAAGGTCGACCGGACCGACTGGTTTCGCGATTCACTGACTGTCGTTTCGTGTTGCTTGGTTTTTCCGGGAGTATAGGCTATACTAGTGGAAATTCATCGCCGCGGTTGGAAAGTCTTTTCCTCCAACTGCGCGTTGGGTTTTCATGGCGAGAGAGTGTGCGAGCCTTTTGATGCGATTCCCAATGCATTTATGTATACATACGTATGTGTGTGTCTCAGTTTTCATGAAAATGGTAGTACACGTGAAAATTCAAGCGCGATTATAACAATTACAATTAAAATATGTCGCGTTTGCATGGGAAATTCGTTTTTGTCTTGTGGCTGTAGCAATCAAAGAAATGAAAGAAATGGAGACTGTATTGCGTGCCCATTGGGTTGTATAATAGCCAAGGAACGCCGAGTTTTTATTTTCACGTTGAAGTGAGCGTGTGTAGGGGCAGTGCGTCTTCAATTAACGGGGCTGGTCTACCGTGAAATAAAATCGCATGTTGCGAAAGACCAAATCGTTGTTTTTGCTGCCGAGTTTGTAAGGGTGTACAGTTTGAGGGATGGGAGCTTTATGGTTTGTCATACAAAAAAATGCGAGAAAATTTTATTTTGAAGCGTTGTTACAGAAAAACGTTGTAATGCGAAACTTTGGCGCGCTCTGGTTTGTATGCAGGTAAAAGTTGAGGGAAAAAAAAATTTTTTTTTTTTAAATATTGATATTAGACTATTGATAATCCAACATAATTTATTATCATTATTTCGGGCCATGCACACTTACGTAACGCATTGATTTCATGAAATGTTGTTACCAACCAACGAGTGCTACGGAGTTTCCGAATTTACTACGTATGTATAGAGAAGCGTCCATTCTGAAGCTTTCGTTCTACCAACTGAGCTATTCTTCCTGGTGAGAGAACAACTTGATAATATATGCTTAAATAAGAGAAAAATTAGATCTTAAAGACAAGAATCTTTGATTTTCCTCGAAAATAAAAAAATAAAATAAAAAACAGGAAGAGGCATGGAGAACCGAGTCAAATTACTTGAATTAAAGAAAAAAAAAACCTGTGCACACAATCCACCATCGCACAAAAACAAAGGTCCTCTCACCTCGCGTTCGAGAGCACACTTGTATTTTAATTGTACCGAGATTTCGGAGCTGTTTCCCAATTACCGCGTGAGACATCATTAAAAAATAAAATAAAGACCGTATGGACCACAATTAAGAATCTCATTCGCCTACATGAAGAAAAAATATCATACCTTCATACGATTGTGAAAAAAAAGACTGTTGAAAGTACTGAAAATTGGGCACATGACAAAGTTTCAATTTCCAGTACACATACCGCGATCGGTTTAACAACTTGCAAGAATCACAGATAAGATACTCATTATTTCGTATGTAAACAAAAAAAAAACTGATTCAAGTACTTTAAATAATCAAAGACCGAGCCACGAAGTCGAAAAAACAGTCCAAGCAAAATTCGAGCTGATACCACAAAATACATATACACACACCAGGAAATAATCGATACGGATGGCATTGATTTTCGGTCCGCAAAAGCACACATTATACATATTTATACGCGAGAGAAACCGCAAAACGTTATACTTTCACGAAAAAAACGCCCAAAGAGCCGCATGGATTGACACTCGATATTAAAACGCGCGCACACACGTGTGCATATATTATTTCCCCGCGGTACTCGACCGGACCTCGAGGAAAAAGTATTTTGCAATGGCGCCAGCATACGTCGGGCACAAGCGAAAGTTATATACGTACACTTTTCGGTGCTATCTCCTGCGCTGGGCCGCAATGAAAAAAAAAAAAAAAAAAAAAAAAAAAAAAAAAAAAAAAAAAAAAAAAAAAAAAAA
>NW_019379654.1:2541138-2551786 GCF_000648655.2 Copidosoma floridanum
TTTTTTTTTTTTTTTTTGCAACAACCCCTGCAGGTCCGACAGAAGCCTGCATCGTCTCCATATTCCGAGTGACGGAGACAGACGAGCGCAACGCGTTGGCGATTGCACAAAAAGGACCCAGTTGCATAAATCACGGGTGGAAGCGCTCTACTCTCGCTGAGCGAGACCAAAAAGTTTAGAAAGCAAAGCAAAGTTTTCAGCTCCGATTCCCGTGCACCTACAGCCTCGATTATACAGGCCCAAGTCAAAATTGTATCAAGTTTTTCCCACTGTCTTTCTTCATCAAATGAATCTAAAGACGGGAAGTGCAGGTACCGTCCGACTGTTGCGCGCTTTTTAAATCACCAGCCTACTTCTCCTCGTCAGCTTATAAGTATACTCTCCTCGTTGCACTCGAAATACGCGCAAGATTCTGCGCGCTGTTTTTTTTTTCTCTTCATCTCTTTTTTTTTTTACACGTGGCAAAGGAGAAAGGTACTTATAATTGTTCCAGGCGCGTTTATCTTCGCGGAGGAAAAAAATGATGTACAAGCATAGTATACGCGAGTGGCAGACTTTTACCGAGCGCGCCAATTACGGGGCTCTTGTATATTATGTGAAATCGGTAGGTATTCTCTCGCTGTTTAGCTACGCTGTTGCTTTATGCGGGCCCCCGTCGCTTATGAAGTATATATAATTAGCTCGCGAGCGTGTTACTCCAGAAGTCGGTGCGCTCGAACTGGTTTTGTCTGTTGAAAGCATCAAGTGTACCGGCCACGGATTTCTTATTTATCTACTACTGGTACTTGTAAATTTTTCTTTTCAATTTTTTTTAAATTTTATTTCAAGTATATAAGAAGGTGCGATTGTTATGAAGCAATCGTTTGACTGAACAATGATACCTTCCACTCGCGGGTAGGAACGATACTTGGAAAAAATTGCATTATAAACGTACCGATAAAGCAGGCTCTTATTGAGGATGTTTCTTTTTCTCGGATCTTTACCGATTGTTTTTTTTTGGAACACGAATCTAGACTGTATCGTTAACAAGTTTTTCTATAGTACAAGGAATACGCGATCTTGAATTTGTATCGATTTTTACGAACCACTTGTTGCTTTCACTGTGTTCTTCCAACATGCAAAGATGTGTTTTTTGATTAAAAACAATTGATCCGAGAAAGATATGAAACGTGCATTCTACAAAAATCATTGAATCAAAAACACATCTTGATTGCGATGGTACGACAAATATTTGATCATCAAAATCGTGGAAGAGAGTTTCAAGAAGAGATAGATCCGCACGAGTTTCGTAATAGATAACGACTCCTTGACATTCAGCGGCAGATGTGACTCATTAATTTTTATTGAAAACAAAAAGTGTAATTCAACCTTTTATCATTGGCGATGAGCATTTCAAATGAAAGACCAACGGAAAGATGTATTTTTATACTCAATAGTAATGTATTATTATAAATTATTCACTTGAGTAATAAATTTTGTAGTATACGTTATAAAATACCAATCGCCAAAAAGAAGATGATGATCGATCGTACTATTGATGGGAATTCGATAAAAATCAGAGTAATAGGCATGTGATTATAAAATAAAAATACTTGGTATACCAATAACGTCACGTTTCGCGTTTATTCAACAAAAATCCGCTCTCGCGCTGCACGCACATGTATATTATTAAACATTCGTTCGATTGCACCTCCAAGTTTTAAAATTTGTGCAGCTCATTTCCTCTCTTCCGCTCACATGTCACGTACAAAATGCTCATAAAGTACACTTTGAAACACTGCGTATAAATCACACGACCACCGGTTGACCGATTTTTTTTTTTAAGTTTAGACCTTAGCCCTCACCCGTATCCACAGCCCGTGCGTATACAAAAACAAAAGACAGCCCACAGCTGACGCACCGTAACGCGACGATTTTCGACTCATTACTATACATGGGGTCTCGAGGCCATCACCGTCACAGTTTCACACCCCGCGATGACGAACGAAAAGCCGCTCGTTGCCTCGACAAGTCGTGCGAACGAAAAACCACTTCCCACGGATCAACGACCTCGACTCGGACACGACTAACCTGTAGAACGAAGCGGTGCTCCTCCAGAAGAGCCTGGCAAGTACGCGGAGGGGGCAGTACAGGGCATGGAGCAGGTGGCACATGGTCCGTCGCCCAGGAGAAGTTGAATAAAAGTACGACAGAGAAACTCGCGGACTAGCGCATCGGACGGAGAGGTGGTAACGCGATCGGCTCCGCGCGACATTTGACTCTCCCGATCCGTGTGTCATTGGACTGGCAGGGAGAGCAGACTTAACGATTATGATGATGATGATGATGATGATGCGACAAGAGAGACAAGGCACGTACATCAGGTGTGCACTGGTGCCCGGAGAAAGAAGGAAGAGGTGTCTCTTTCGCTCTGGTGGTGGGGTTTTCGCTCCAGCGATTATCATTACGCAGGTGAGATTTGCCTGCAGTGAGAGAACGTACCGGTGGTTGTACACAGTCTTAGGTATTTTGATTGGCTGTAAAGAAGCCGATTACGTGCCGGTGAGGCCAAAAGTGGGACGCGGATGGTGATGGTGAAAGATGGCTGGGAATGCGATTAGTGACCGGTGTATTGTTCGTGTGGTAACACGAAGGATGGTTATTACGTGGAATTGACGGGTTTTTTTTTTTTTTTTTTTTTTTTTTTTTTTTTTTTTTTTTTNAAAAAAAAAAAAAAAAAAAAAAAAAAAAAAAAAAAAAAAAGAAAATCCTTTTTTGCGCTCTGACGTCCACGAGAGGCACATGTAAATATACGTATACACTTGGCGTGCGAATAGCGAGTGAAAAGAGGAGCAGTCGAGCGTACAGTCTCTTTGGTGGCGGCGCGTCAAAGTTACGAGTGTATATACACAGCGTGTCACCGAGTGTAAAAGGATACACCTATACCGCGCGAACGACTGTGTGAAAAAACTCGAGAGCCCAGTGGAGTGTATATGGTACTTTTGTACAGGTGTAATCGTGATAAACGAGGTACGACTTTGATGAAAAGGAGAATTCGCGGGTGTCTGACGGGTAAATAGAGATGTGTGCTGCTGGATTTTATAGATTTAAGCGACTCGAAGGACATTGAGTAGATGCGATTAATCGACGCTTCGGCACAGAAAAAAGATACCCCTTGGCTGGGTGCAACAAAAATTTGGAGCGTATCACAAGTTGGAGCATAAATTAAATACACCCTATCCTTTTTCCCACAATTGTCTCTGATCGGATGAATTTTCGTGCCTCATTGTTTCGAAAAGATTTGTACATCAAAAAAATGTAGACATAATCAATCAAACCGAAACTCAAGAGATACATCGAAATACATGAGACGAAAGCGCACACCACCTTGTGTATCATCGAAACTTTCCAAAATTATCTCGTTCGCCATTCCCAATGGAACACGACCGCGGTACCAACAATCAATCCGAATCGGCGTGCTTTTTCGCTCGCACTACTAAGAATAGAGAAGAAGAAAGGATATATTGGTACAAAAGGCCATAGACACGTGTGCTCAAAACCGACCCAGTTATTGGCAGGTTCCGCCGTGCATGTGTATGTTAGTAGTAGGTGAACGAAAGCCTCCCCCCGGTGTACCCACATAGGCTCGCACATAGGAGCTGTAAAGATCATCGCCGACGACGACAATGGCCCCACAGATTCGTACTGTGTATATAAGATGTGTACGGTTACACACACGCAACGCAACGCAATCTCCTATACAGCTCATACGTAGTACTTATGTATGCTCTTTCACCGGCAATCAAATCCATACACAAGAGTGAGAATAAAACAGAGACAGGGAGAGAGAGAGAGAGTGTGGGTACGAGACGGAAACGGAGAGGACTATATGTATATGTATACGTAAGAGGGACGATTCCCATGCGCTCACGTTCGGAGGCCGATACATCCCGAGCGGAAACGCCGACCTCGTCGCCTATTGGATTCAATTTCTTTTTTTTTTTTTTTTTCCTCTCTACGCGCACACCCACACCATATTCCTAATATAGAAACCAACCGCGTACACACGGTGGAAAAGTAACATTACCCATACAAAACCGTGCGTGTGTATATATATATAAATACGCGTGTTATTATTATAATCCACGCACATGAGGAGCCGGTGGTATAAATGCGCGGGTATGAATCACGCATCGGCTGCAGCAGCTGTTGGGCAACACACTTGTATAATATCATATACCGAGACACGACTGAATTGCAAATGATGAGAGTAAGTATATATGAATAGGGGTCGTGTCTCCGCCCGAATGATGCTTGTGTATATATTTTTTCCCGTATAGCGATATTATACGGAGAAGTAGCGGCGGTGACTCTCCAATTGACTCCGTAGGTGGGTACACCACTTGTAGGACGAGCGGTACACTTTTCAACACCTCCGTGGACGTACATTGGCCGAGCGTATAGGTAGATCTTTCCTTTTTTTCTTCCGATGAAAGTATACACAAACGCGTATCTCAATACTTACGTGTCGTTAGCGTCTGATTGTATATGTTAGCCGCGGGGGATTGCGGAGTACGAAGGAGCAGACGAGGTCGCGGAGTGTCGGTATACATATGATTTGGCAGACCCACTCTTTGACTCGTGGATTCGAGGTGTGTCCATTATAGGGTTAGTTGCTGCAGATAGTCGTTCAAATGATTGTAGCCTCCCAAGTGAAGATACATGTTCGCCAATCCACGGTCAAAGCTCGAAACGCGCGAATTTGACGAGTAGACCGAAAAAAACAAAACAAAGAAGATTCACGTGTGCGTGGCAGCTTCGACGACGTTGACAATCCCTCGCTGGCGCGTCGAAGAGAGTCATTCCTTACAGCCGAAGGGAAAATCGTTGAGACGCGAAAAAACAAAACAAAAAACAAAAAAGACCCCGCGAAGAGTAAAACACGGAGGGAACAAGGCGAGAGGCGCGAACAGCACGAAAAATGACGGCATAGTCCATACACCCGCGTGGAGCTCCTCGATAGTTGTTTTATTTCCGTCCCCGCGCAACAATGTGCGTACACACACATAGGTGGGGAGGATCCAGCCCTGGAGGAGGAGAGAAAACTTGGCTCGGAGTCAAGATCTCTCGATTTAGCAGGGCCTCCAGGGAAGAAGCCCACGTGCACGTCCGCGTCTGCTCTCTCTTCTTATATCCCCTGTATAGCTTCCAAACACACGCAGCTCTCCGTCGTATCGATCGTTTCTTTGCGCATTAATGGGCTCGCCAGCGAGAGGATGATCGATCGGATCCTCGGAGCGTTGCTATCTTCTTACGCGCTCGTTTCGGAGGATTCACTTGGATCTGTACCTACTCGTCGCCACGAGCGATAACAGGACTGTGGTATACACTTACTCGCCCCCCCCCCCCACCAAATTAATCCATCGATCTTTCTATTTTCGCTTTTGGATGCGCTACGACTCAAGAGTAAAAAACAATGCTCGCGGTCCATCGTTTTCGCGAGTGCGGTTACAGGATTTCATAGGACAAGAGAGACGCTTGCGTTTGAAGATATTGCAATCATAACCGCAGCAGTGGATAGACATACCTGTACCCACGCGTGTGTATACTGGAAGTGAAGTGACGTGTGTGGCGTGTAGAACGAGGAAGGGAAAATGGAGGTGGGAAAAAAAATGCGGAGAAAGAGAAAAGCTGACGACCCACGCGATGATGACGATACTACTGGTATACATATTACGCACGTGCAATAACGAGCGAGCCGCTCTGCTGGAACTGGATAAATCGATAGAATACGCGAGAATCCTCCAGGGGATAGCGTTGTACTTGTAGAGATTTTTCCTCTGATTTTTTTTTTTTTTTTTTTTTTTTTTTTCAGGTGGGGTTTTTTGACAGTCCCTCCATACGTGGGTTAAAACGGAAAATGGCACATTGTTTGCAGATTTACTCCACAGACAGTTCCTACAACTAAGGCACAAGTTGTTTGTAGGTTTATAATAACGGGGGGTTGTAATTTGGTGCTTCTAGCTTGATACACGTGGCCTAGAAAAGTTGGTGGAATTAAAATTGGTTTGCAGAAATGTTTGCGTACAAGTACTGTATACAGCCTGAAATGTTGATGCGCATGAAAATCCAGTCGAAAGTTTCGGCTCAACGGCTTCTCGCACAAGTTTTTAACTGTCAGAGTTTTCAGCGAGTGTGTTGCGATGATTTGCGAGCGAGTCCCTCGAAATATGGTGTACAATTATTTTAAACTACCACCAGTAAAAAAAAAGAATACGTTTCAAAGTTTTGAAGATAAAATCGTTGGGAGTGATAAAGGAGGTCAGTTGAATCCCTGATATCCAGTGTGTAGCGGTGAATTTCTTGGGAGGTACATGTCTTTCGAGGTTTTTAATGAGTAACCAAATTTTAGGAAAAAATATCAAAGATTTTGTCAACCATTTCATTTGTACTCCAGTAGTAATTTCAACGAGCACTGGCATTTTTTTCTAGATGTGTATCCTTTCATCATGTCGTTTAATTATTGCAGTCAGTATCCTTATTTGAAGTCAAGGACCATATGACTGCTGAAACTCGGATAAAAGGAGTACGTCTAAAAATTTGGTCAACTTTACTCGTTAAAGTTTACACAATGAAAAATAAAAAATGTTTCGTATCACCATAATCTGACTTGGTAAAATACCCAGGTTTAGTTTTGCAGCAACCTCAAAAACACATAATCACCCCTACAATCTGGCCAAAGATACCTTACGTATGGACTCAGGAATCCTACGCCACTTATCCAAACTTTCGCCAAATTTTTACGTACTTGAATAAAAAAGGTTGGTTACTACGCATCAAGCCTCTGAATATACACCTACTTATTACATACCTATTCCTTTTCCACGTCCCACGTGCCCATCACCGCGAAAGACAAGCGCAACCTCCCCCCACTCGTTCGCCTCACGTTGCGAGTTCTTATAAAATGACCCAAGCCATTATGGATAATCTCCCGAAAACCCAAAGTTACGTAAAACACGCAGCATTCCTTCTCGCGTCGGGGGATGCTCGCGGATCATCGAATATTGAGTAACGCCACTTTACGCTCCCTCGCGTGCACCCGTACAATATACGCGTGCGTATATGCTTTTTAATCAAACCAAATGGAAAACACTACCGTTTTGCTGGAAGAAATCGCATCGGCATCAAAGTGCTTTGCTCGGGAATTGAAAAATCTTACATCCACCAATCGTGCAGTGTACGACACGCTCGTAACACTACAACCCAGCCAATATACATAGGCGAACGACCTTGCGAAGCAGCCAAGTCGGCCATAAAGAGAAAGAGAGCAAGCAAGCCACTGTATAACATATACAGGGCGTCGGCAGCAGCGGGCCATATTCATGCACGCAGTAGATCTCAGAGACCGATCGGCGTTCACCTATGCCCATAACAGATTATCACTAGCTCGTTTTCTCGAGCCACGGCCGATCCGCGTGCTCGACTTTTACGTATAGGGTCTCGCTCGAGTGTACATATATACCTGCACACTCGTATCAACTTGACGCCGCTCTTAAGAGCAGTGTATATAATATATATGGGATAGGAAGGGGGAAAGCGTCTCGATCTTATCGGGGAGGCGAGTACGCGCGCGATAATGTACCAATCGTCGGCGGCCGGCCGTGTAAAAGTATACCTTTCCCGCGTTTGTAACGCGCGAGGATTGAAAGATCGGTAAGGGCGATTTTTTGCGACCGGGTGAGTCGTATTTCATTTTTCCGAGCTGTATGGGTGATTTACGGAGTCGAGCTTGCTCGCTGGGGAGTTGGTGTCTTTTAATGTGATTTTCGCTCGAACGAGATATTGATTGGTAGGGCAGGGGCTTTTTTTTTTTTTTTTTTTTTTTCTTCTTTCGGGATGAGATTTGGGTGCACCATTCCTGGGAGCGATTGTACACTTTACGGGGTTGAGTTTGATCATATATCTGTACTGTATCCTACGTAGGGGCACTCGATATAATGAATTTTCTCACTGTTGTTTTCGATTGTTCGATGCATATACACGAACAATACATCGAGTATGGAATTCAATTTTAAATCCCAGCGTGTGAAAGTAAATGGGAAACACAAAAAATTACAAAGTAATAAACATCACGTTGTTGGATTAAATTTTTCCAAGATAATAGATTTTGTTACTGTTATAAATGAATATGAAAAAATAAATATGCATTTCTTACTCTTGGCAAACGGTGTGGCCCTTTTCTCTACACATATCATCGAGCAGAAAGAAAACTCACCTGAAACAAAAATAAAAAGACTCCATTAGCGTGAATGTAAAATTATCATTATGAATCAATTGAATATTGAATAAAAAATAAAAAAAATACACACACGAGCCTCAGACGGGAAAAGATTCATTGGCCCATAAAAGCGCAACAACATCTTCATCTATAATAACAGTACCTATGTACTATACCCTGTGAGCTTCTGGCTCAAAAACACGAACCTCATCACCGCGTCCAAGCGCAGCGGTAATGTAAAAGAGAGAGAGAGAGAAAAAAAGCAACGTTACATCAGTCGGAAGACCTCTCCTACGTACGTACACACACGTGCCAAGCGGCGGAATTAAAATCCAAAGCCCACAGCCGCGGAACAACTTCCGCGATGCAGCAAAAAGCGAGTGGCTGGCGCCTCCTGTGAGAGATCCATCACCGACTTTTCGTCGAGAAGTGCATCATATCGCAACGCACATACACTCGAAAAAAAAAAAAAAAAAAAAAAAAAAAAAACGGATGATCAGTACACAGGTATCGGTGAGCGCGCAAATTTAAAAACTCACCGCACCGTACAGGTACAGAGCATGCATATAGGCGAGAGCCGGCGCGTGACATGAAAATGATAATTTCAACCTTATTAACGCGAGCCGCACACATAATCGCTCCCTCTCTTTCTTTCTCCGTTGCACTCGTGGGCGATTTATGTGTGGTACTTTTGTGCAGTGCGTGGGCAGAGGGGTATAGCGCACCGTTAGCATCGCGATGTGTTTTATTTTACGCAGCTTGGCTCCCGAGGAATGAAAGCCGAGTAGCCTGCCGCAGGAACGATAAGTCAGAGGGACGGATTGGATTGGAGAGGAAAAAAAAACAAAAAAAAACAACAAATGTGACTGTTGCTCCCTCGTGTTCGTCGTCGGACGGATATTTCTAAAGTGAAGATTTAAGGCCCGCGGAGTGATGATATATTACGTCTGTTTTGATTCGACTTTGGTAGACGGTGGCGCTACGCTGTGGCTTTGTTTTTTGTTTCTTTCGGAAAAGATACACGTCTCTTTCTGTTCGTGTATGATTGGCTTGGAAAATTTATGGTGTCTTTAACATGCGGGAAATAATTATCTCTCTGTTTGCAATTTCGAAATTCTGAATACGTTGCGAGGAAAGGAAAAAAAAAAAAAAGAAAAAAATGGTAAATAAAAACACGTTACGTAAAGTGAAATTTGCCGTATATTTACTCGATGCGAATAGCGTAAAATTTAACGGGATCGAGTATCTCTGGGTGATTTTGTTTTTCCGCGAATTTCTCGCCGCCAACATAAGCACTGCTTATTAAAAACTCGGTTAATACATTACGCTGTATATGTAGCAGCTGATGTAGCCACAAAATTGACCGGAGTACAGTTACGGGCATTTTCCGCGAGAGATAATGTGTTTCATCGCACGTCTCTTTTTTTTTTTTTTTTTTTTCGTATCGACCGATTCGGCACTTCTCGAGACTTTAGTTTGGTTAAGTAATAATATCGTTTATTTGATATGTAATGTAATGAAATAGGTATTATCTGTGAATATAATTTATCGATTGTATGGAAATATTGTATACCACCATCTCGGGAAATTAAAAAAAAAACAAGTTGGATTGGAAATTCACGAGTAATGAAAGCGTTTACTGTATAATTACGAGTATGTCCGACGAGACTTGGACGGGAAATAAAAAGACAAAAATTTCTCTTAAAGATTGAATAGTGAAAAATAACGTTTATGCGTTGCAGTACGAGCGAGAGTGAATTATCAGGGTTTCAAAAAACATTTACGAGAAAAACTGCGCGAATAATTATTCATGGTTATAATTTAAATGGCTATAAATAATAAAAAACTTAAAGTTTATCATTGAAAGTGGTAATGAGTTTTTCTTTATGTTACATATAATGTGGATCCTATTTAGGGAAATATACATAATGTCACTTGAGACTTGGAAGCATACGTATATAATGACACATGTATTATCTAAAAAAGCGGCAGTTCTTGAAAAATTTAAAAGATTTAAATCCCTGTTAAAAATGTTTGTTAAATTTGATAAATATATGTTAAGAGCAAATTTCATAAGCAATTTTAAAACAAATTAAAAACTTATGTCAAATATAAATATGAAAAATGATTAATTAAATACATAGTTAAATTACATTAAATTTCAGAAACATCATATATTAAATTAATAAGTGTAAGTGTGTTAGTTATTTAGTCATCAATATATGAAAATAATAATTATCCATTCAGAAGTTATATTTCTTACAGCGAATAAGTACATGTACGAAAAAAGGATTGTTTTTATGTAATAATAACATAAAATGTATGATTTGATTTAATTTTATAATTTTTTATAATTTTATAAGTTAACAATTTTATAATACTTTCTCACAC
>NW_019379654.1:2557308-2596074 GCF_000648655.2 Copidosoma floridanum
TCTTAGTATCATTTGAACAACTAAAGATTTAAATTACCATTGAAAGCAAGCAACACTCATTGGTTATTTGGAAAATTAACTACTTGTAATTAATAACAAAGTTTTGTATTGTACACTTCTTATTATAAAAATAGTTTAGAAAACTGAAGGTTAGAGAGAGATTACGTACATATAATGATGGCTTTGCGCGCTCGCTGAATGTTCTAATTTTAAATATTTGAACGACAGGCAACTACTCGGCCAATTAGAGGCTACCTGCGCACCGCTATGCGCGCGACCTGTGTCACAACACGTGCGATTTTTTTTCTTCAGGCGTGCGCATTTCTCTCTTCTCTTCTTCTTCATCCTTTTTTTTTCCTGCAAACACACACACACGTGCGACGCGTCAGCAGAGAGAGATTTTTATATTCCAACTCGTGCGCCTTTGTGACAGGGAAATGTCAAGCGAAATGCAAAGTTTTTCTTCTTTCTCGCAGTTACAAGAATATTTAAAAGAGTTCGAAGAGTTAAATATCATCACCCTCAGCAAAGTTAATGGAAGATAAATATCAAATGAAGAACTCAAATATTCGTCGCTCACATTCCAGTGTTACAGGGCTGGAAAATTCAAAACACGCGGAAATGGCATTCGGAAAGTTTCATCCGTAAAATGTGACTGCCCCTGCAAAATAAAGATCAATTTAAATGACCAAAAAACCCGGCTGATTATCAGTAGTAGCAGTTGTTGGAGTCACAATGATACGTGCCGTGCCGAGAGTAATAAACAAAGAAAGCTTCTGGATAAAAATCGTAAGTATGATACCCCAACACTCCCTATGTATACACGTGTTTCCACCGAATACCTAAGTTTAATAGTTATTAAAGTACATTCTGGGTACTTTGGAGAATTTGATTAGTATATGAGTTTGTAAACGCACCGTCGCGTATGCGAAACGGTATACATAATCTTACGTGATACGAGAAGAACGCCCTTTTTTCGCGTACGAAATTGGGAGAAAATACTTTCGGTACTGTATACTGTCGGCAACTCTACTGTGAATACTTATAGAGTCCGAGTTTATTGTTTTTCCAAGCGAGGCACGCGCGATTTTGAGCTTCGCGTACACGACGGAGTGCGTATACACACACATACACATTGTTAAACAAAACAGTTTCCCAATATATAATTCTCTAAATCTTTCTATAAGTCTTTACGAGAATCAAAGTTATCCGAATTTGATTGCGTTTCCGAAATGGCTGAGAAAAATGAAGATGATGGTCGCGTTTCCGAAATGGCTGACGAGATGAATGAGGAGAATAAAGATAATGATGATCGCGTTCCCGAAATGGCTGAGAAGAATAAAGATGATGGTCGCGTTTCCGAAATGGCTGAGGAGATGAATGAGGAGAATAAAGATAATGATGACGATCGCGTTCCCGAAATGGCTGACGAGATGAATGAGGAGAATAAAAATGATGATGATCGCGTTCCCGAAATTGCTGAGAAGAATGAAGATGATGGTTGCGTTTTCGAAATGGCTGAGAAGAATGAAGATGATAGTCGCGTTCCCGAAATGGCTGACGAGATGAATGAGGAGAGTAAAGATGATGATGATCGCTTTCCGGAAATGGCTGAGAAGAATGAAGATGATGGTCGCGTTTCCGAAATGGCTGAGGAGATGAATGAGGAGAATAAAGATGATGATGATCGCGTTCCCGAAATGGCTGAGGCGATGAATGACAAGAACAAAGATGATGATGTTCGCGATTCCAGAATGGCTAAGGAGATCTACGAGACCAAAGAAGCATTACTGGCCCTTCCTGCTGCTGTGGCCGAAGCCTCATACTTGGAAAACGGTGCGTACATTTTTTTTTTTTTTTTTTTTTAAAGCAAAGGTTTTGTCAACAATTGTTTCGCAGTTGTCAAAACAGAGGTCGGAGCCACTGCAGAGCGGGTGTGTTATCAGCCGTGAGAGAAAGAGCGAAATGATCGTAATAAGTATCATTTGAAGTGCATAAAGATGAGACCTCGAAAGGTTTGCTTTTCGTATTATTCGTGGCCATGTGTAACGACATCATGAGTCATCAGAGAATAAAAAAACAAATCTCGCTTGAAACATGCCATGCAGTGTGACTTGATGGGGGGTGTGAGTTTGTTTTTCGTGAATTGGCAAAAAGTTGCAATGTACGATCTATAAACTATACCAGCAGAATGAAAAATTGATCGCGAAAGAATGAAGATTGAGAGATACGCCGTGCGAAGCGAGTACGTATATACGAGGAGAGACCGAACAGGGAAAAAAACGAGAGACGAGGAGAGATGAGATGCAAAAAGAGGAAAGAAGTATCCCTCTTTCGGTCGGCGAAACTGGCAATAAACGCCTCCTTATCTTATCGACGACGTGTGCTAGTCGTCATCGCCGCCAAGCACAAAGACGGATATGTATATATTGTTGTCGCGTGCATGTGTTCGTGGCGTGGCTTTAACGATGTGTTTGAATGGCTCGTGGAAAAAAAATGTATTGCGCGCGGGTACGAGGAACCAAGTTTTTTTTGCGTATCGCGTGATCTCGGAGGGTGATGAGTTGCGATGGGGGAGAGAGATCAAGGGTGAGGGAGTAGGCGTTTTGGGTTAAATAATTTTTTTTTTTTTTTTTTTTGCGAGCTCTCAATATGTGCTCTAGCATAATTCATGGTCGGGATTATTACAGCACGGCGTGAAATGTGACTATCTTGGGACACATTTTTTTCATATTTATTACGGATATTCGTAATAAATAGAAGCAACACTTCTTTTCTTCTGATTTTTGGTGGTATTTGATGATATATACTTTAGAATTTATGGGAAAACACTATTAAATGGAAAAAATAGAGATAAGTCATGGACAAAACTTTTGGTGAAATTCTCGAGGACAACATATTTTGGAGCATATTAAAATATTTATAGACTTTTATTTTAATTCCAAGATTCTGCTATCATTGTTATCGCTTGGGATGAAATATTTTTTATTCTGTGAGCCAAAAACTTAACAATTACCTGAGCCATATTTTGTATTTTATGGAATATGACAGAATGAAAAAAAAAATGTGACAAAATAATGACCTTGATTAGAAAAATCTAAATAATAAAAAAATGTCTTTTAATTTTCCCATTCCCTTCCAATTTAAAGAGAAAAAGATCCATAATCAAATTCCATTTCAATTAATCCGCTTCTCCTTTTGCCCGTTTCAATCGAGTAATATAATTTTCCCCGAGTCCGCGTCGATTCGATTTTATTTCTGAAACATTTTTCCATCATTCTAGGGTTAAAAGCGAAAAAAAAAAAAATAATAAATAAATTTAAAAGAAATTTCTTTCAAACAAAAAACTATACATGACGCACCCCAGTGCAATCAACAATCAAAATCAAAGCGACGACAATTTGTCCACAGCATTCGCTCCGTATATCGCACACATAGACCGATTGCAAATATACGCCCCCCTTGCGCCCGTACATTACATGTATTGTATGTACATACACACACATAAACAGGGCGCTGCAACTCCCCCATATTTCGAATACTCCCCCCTGACTGACTCATACGTACCTGGAGATATACGTAACTCAATAAGCTGCACGATGATGGGGACACGAGCGTGAACGCAGTAGGGGAAAAACACACGAAATTCTATCGCGTTGGCTTTCGTATGGGCCCTGCTTCCTGTGCAGCGATAGACCTGTACAAAACACATGGTGGGTGCATATATATATATATATATATATACGTATCGTCGCCTAGGGCCAAATAAAAAGACACGGAGGGTGAGCTCGGCTACTGCTGCCTAGTATTGATCAGAGCCTCCCTTGGATGGATGATTAAAAAAAAAAAAAAAAAAAATGTAACAGCACGTTTCGTGGGTCTCTTGCTTTCGTATTTGTTTGCCTATGATTGTAGTTTATTTCTCAAATCAAGTGTTTGGGTTAAAAGTGTGAAAAATACTCACCCTCAATCATCAAACAAAGTGACATTGGTGCGAAAAATCGATATACACTGAGAAAAGGTGGATCATGTAACATTGAGTATTAAAAATTTTCGTAACATACCTGAAAACACACAGTGGTACTCGCTAGTGGTTTTTTTTGTCGGTATTTTGTTTGACAATAAATATAAATAAACAAACAAGTGCCAAATAGTAAAACTCACGAATAAAACAGATGACGGGAACGTATCGTCTCGCGGCAAATCCCAGTGGATGCCATTTAAAGTGTATACGACCCGGGAAAGGGGGATCCCTTAAGCTTCCAAGTACGGCAGGGGATGAGATGAGAGCCTTTCTATAATACACGGAATCTAATCGGCAAGCCTCGACTTTCTGGGCTCCATCACGTGGTGGTTGCACGCGATGTGTAGGTATATATGTATATATACCCACACACAGTAGACGTGTTATCGATTATTTCGTGCGCGACTGGTATCTCTCTAAACCTTGGCATTACTAAACTTCTCTCTCTCTCTTTTTTCTCCCTTGGAGCAGTAGCAGAGAAACAGCAGCGGAGAAAGTGGTTTGGAGGCGCCAGTTGTTGGACTGGCAAAGGCTCGGCTGCCTGTACCGCTTGGATATTGCGGTTGGCGCGTCTACCTTGGAGGAGAACTTCTCTCTCGGGAGCTATAGTTTTTTTTCGTGTAGGTACACATAAATGGATACCATGATCGCGCTTATAGTTTTTAATTTTCTCCATCTCGATTGATAATTTAATAATGCAAATATAACTCAATTCCTACTGACGCTAGAAAAAAAAAAAAAAAAAAGATTTTGTCTCGGTAAAGTAAAACTCTCCTTCAGTAAATTGACTATTAGCATAAAAATAATCGCAGCAAAAATGATTTCCGTGGGTCATCGTATTCACCCCTCGGCAGTACTCCATCAAAAATAAAAATAAAGAGGGATGAACAACCCTCTCGGTCTCCGTGGCGGGCGAGACTTGTCATGGTGTCCCTTAGCGCCCGACGCCCACATGCATTTCAAAAAGCAACGGAAAAGAAAGTCAGTTGTTCGTGCAAGCCAGGGGTGCAGCTTTTACCCACGCGCAAGCTCACCGAAACGGCGGCTTCGGACGAAAACAAGCCTCGACAGAGCCCACACGCGGCTTACCCTCGCTTGGCCATATAGGCCGAATCGACTCCTTGCGTGACACCCATACGCCCCGTAAGCTCGTTTGTTGAGGTTCGCCGTGGTTGTGTGTCTATATTATACATGGGTGGCTTGTCATGTGGGTCTTATTGTTGCATGTGAGGAGGTTAGCAGGGGAAGCTCTCCTTGTATGCAGGTTGCTCCATAGTGTGGTTCTCGTTTACTCGTTTGTCTGCTTGTTCATTGTGTACACGATCAAGCAGAGCTGGGAAACTTCACGGAGATGTCCTTACTGGTCATTTTTAACATTAAATAATAACGCATGATTACATTTAGCTGTTAAGTATACTGGAATTGTGTGCTCAAAGGATAAGGGGCACAGCAATGATTCGATTTATCGTTGGAAAGAGTAAGAGTTGCGCAAGACAAATAGCTCGTTCCGGAGGCAAAACAACAATGATAACAGAGACAAAGTGTTTTTCTAATCAAATGCCTTTGGTGGACCGTCCAATACCATCGTATCGCTGGATAACGTTCTTTTGTACGCGGTGCTGGGCCACTGAAACTTTTAATATGGATAAAAGTTACGACGCTCGGTGCGTCTGGTTGCACGGGAAAATTACAGTTTTCCATCAAAGTTTCGAATAGCTCGTTGTTTCGTTAAAAGGAAAATGTCCGTTCCGGAGCTCTTTGTCGTACGCCGGAGGATAATATTTGATGTTCTCGAAATTTTTAATGGTATGCAATGTGAAAAAAAAAAAAGAAAAAATTGACGTACATCCTTTATTATTGAAACTTTCCAGAGTACATTGCAAAGTTTCAAAATGTTCAAATCAGTGTTGAAAAATTCTAGTTATGTTAAAAGTATTCTATACAATTAATTCATTTCCAGAGTATAAAATAGAGAACTTGCGTGTATTTTTTAGTTTTTTCTTCATTTTTCATTTTTTACCAAGTTGAAGCTGTTTATTTGTATATTTGTTTATTGGTTTACTAATGTAATTTACTGAGTTGACGATATTACGTGGTATTGTATGACATAAGAGATTTAGAACTTTTGGATTTTCTACAAGGAGAAAAAGCAAGAGCTACACTCCGCGAAGAATTCAGGCTCGTGCATGGACGTAAGCAATGCTCAGTCAGCAACAGCAGCTTGGCGCGCCTGGTAACAAACAACCCGTCATACTCGCGAGCGTATCCTTTCACATAAGTTTGTGCGCCCGCACCGTCAATGGGAAATAATATTATACTCCTTCCCAACGAATAAGCACACATATTTCATACTCGTGGTTTTTTTTTTATCGAATTACCCAATAGACCGTGAAATTGAGGAACTTGATGTGTATATTTATGTTTTTCAAAAATCACGTAGCCGGCAGACGATTGTCAATCGACGTTACACCGCATATCCGCTTATACATTCGACGGGTTTAACATACACACACGTTCAATGGAATCGATAATTAAACGAATTCAAAGGTAAACTCGTTCGAGGGTATTTGCTTTTATTCTGCAACTGCGTACAACGTACAATGACAACTGAAATATTTTTTTCAACCATGAGTTTCTGTATTAAAAGCCATACAACGATACAGAAAGGATAATTCATTTGATAGCGACTCGAGGCCTTAGATGTTTGTGAGCACGCGAGTTGAGTCATGATTGAGTACTAGCTCGTACTCACGTCGATAATCAACATCATTTTAATCATTTTAAAATTTCCATCTTGCGACAGTTTCATCTACTGGTCGAACTTAAAAAATTATTTCCCACGTACTGCAAAAAAATAAAATAACACAGAGTATATATTATACAGCCACGAGTGATGAGCGAGCTGGAGGTGCGAGAGAGATAGAGGGGGGAGGAAAAGGGTTTTCGCAGAAAATTAAAGCCCCATTTGAATTTTCAGCTCCTTTAGCTTCCGTAATATACTTACAAGCACTGAGCAAACCCTCTCCGCACCAGGTATAAACGGGCTTGGCTGTTAATCTCCCCGTGCGAACGATCCTCGTGTGCATACGTACGTACACAGACACACACACACGTCCCGGCCAACCCCGCGCGCATCAAGAGTCGAGAGAGTTTAGGCGTGCCTGCTCTTCCATCATAATTAACCCTAATGACAGGGGGGGGGGGCCCATCGATCGCTTTCCAATTCCGAGAGAGCTCGTCGAGCCGTGAAAATGACTACACACCCACTCACGCGAACACATCCTCGCGCCATGATGGCAGTACCGTGGTGCAGTACAGCACGTTACGACTATGTGTACGCACGCGAGTACAAAGACAAGGGGAGAAAAAAAAAAAAAAAAAAAAAAAAAAAATCCATCAAAACAATAAACACTCCTTTTATTTCGTAGATATTCGTGAAACGTTAGTCATCAACGTCTAGGAATAATTAAATATAATATATGCGGAATGCAACAACAATACCCTCTCCCGCATAGCTAATAACCATTACAACTTGCATCGTTTTTATGCCCGATTATCTAATTAGGTTGCACGCGCAGAAAGCGAACAATTGAATTTTCACGAAGCGCCGGGTGACTCGTGCCGCGCCGGAGTGTAGCGTTCATTAGATGCAAATCGGCACCGCAATCATCGGACTCGAGCTCCGTGGATGGGCTTTTGCTCGTATTTTTTTTTTTTTTTTGCAACAACCCCTGCAGGTCCGACAGAAGCCTGCATCGTCTCCATATTCCGAGTGACGGAGACAGACGAGCGCAACGCGTTGGCGATTGCACAAAAAGGACCCAGTTGCATAAATCACGGGTGGAAGCGCTCTACTCTCGCTGAGCGAGACCAAAAAGTTTAGAAAGCAAAGCAAAGTTTTCAGCTCCGATTCCCGTGCACCTACAGCCTCGATTATACAGGCCCAAGTCAAAATTGTATCAAGTTTTTCCCACTGTCTTTCTTCATCAAATGAATCTAAAGACGGGAAGTGCAGGTACCGTCCGACTGTTGCGCGCTTTTTAAATCACCAGCCTACTTCTCCTCGTCAGCTTATAAGTATACTCTCCTCGTTGCACTCGAAATACGCGCAAGATTCTGCGCGCTGTTTTTTTTTTCTCTTCATCTCTTTTTTTTTTTACACGTGGCAAAGGAGAAAGGTACTTATAATTGTTCCAGGCGCGTTTATCTTCGCGGAGGAAAAAAATGATGTACAAGCATAGTATACGCGAGTGGCAGACTTTTACCGAGCGCGCCAATTACGGGGCTCTTGTATATTATGTGAAATCGGTAGGTATTCTCTCGCTGTTTAGCTACGCTGTTGCTTTATGCGGGCCCCCGTCGCTTATGAAGTATATATAATTAGCTCGCGAGCGTGTTACTCCAGAAGTCGGTGCGCTCGAACTGGTTTTGTCTGTTGAAAGCATCAAGTGTACCGGCCACGGATTTCTTATTTATCTACTACTGGTACTTGTAAATTTTTCTTTTCAATTTTTTTTAAATTTTATTTCAAGTATATAAGAAGGTGCGATTGTTATGAAGCAATCGTTTGACTGAACAATGATACCTTCCACTCGCGGGTAGGAACGATACTTGGAAAAAATTGCATTATAAACGTACCGATAAAGCAGGCTCTTATTGAGGATGTTTCTTTTTCTCGGATCTTTACCGATTGTTTTTTTTTGGAACACGAATCTAGACTGTATCGTTAACAAGTTTTTCTATAGTACAAGGAATACGCGATCTTGAATTTGTATCGATTTTTACGAACCACTTGTTGCTTTCACTGTGTTCTTCCAACATGCAAAGATGTGTTTTTTGATTAAAAACAATTGATCCGAGAAAGATATGAAACGTGCATTCTACAAAAATCATTGAATCAAAAACACATCTTGATTGCGATGGTACGACAAATATTTGATCATCAAAATCGTGGAAGAGAGTTTCAAGAAGAGATAGATCCGCACGAGTTTCGTAATAGATAACGACTCCTTGACATTCAGCGGCAGATGTGACTCATTAATTTTTATTGAAAACAAAAAGTGTAATTCAACCTTTTATCATTGGCGATGAGCATTTCAAATGAAAGACCAACGGAAAGATGTATTTTTATACTCAATAGTAATGTATTATTATAAATTATTCACTTGAGTAATAAATTTTGTNAAAAAAGAACCGGCATAAAAATCCGAGGGAGGTTGCCTTCTCGTACACGATTTTCCGCGCGCTTTGTTCTTCCAAAGTCAACGAGTCCGTATCGACGGATACAAGGGGTCATGGTGGCGGGTTATATATGAAGTTTTCCCGTGAGCGCATCAGGGCTCGGCAAATCGTGTACGAGTAAACAGTGCGTGTACCTATGTATGCGATATATTATTATACCAGGGGTATATAGTCGCGGCGCAGCAGGTTACAAGAGGCGAGCAGAGCGAGACTACGACGTTCTCTCTCCCTCTGAGCCGATCAATATAACAACACCGTGAGTCTTCCTCCCCTCGTTCACCCAGTAGTCCGCTTTGCCTTTTCTCGGGGTTGTGCGTACACCGCCACCCTGGCATTGGTATATATATATACACACACACATACAGAAGAGCTGTGCGCGTGTGTTGTATGTGTTACGATGACTAGGCTGCATAAGGTGGATACGTCGTGATGGGGTGAGTGAACGATTGACGAGAGAAGGGAAACGTATGCACGTATGTGTGTATGGGTGTACACATGGTGTTGCGAGCAAGGGAATGCGGACGAGTCACCGATGGCTGCTGTTGATGTATGTGCATGCGGGGAAACGTAGCGATGCTACACGGCGTTGTAACGTTATAAGTAAAGAGAGTGTGTGCTCGTCGAGGGGATGGATTTTGTTCGTTGTTGTGCGTGCGTTGGATGGAATGGATGGGTGTGTGTGGGATCATACGTTGCATTTGATAATTTACGAATATGTGTAACGTTCGTGGATGGTCCGATCGGGTCCGATGATGTTGCGGGTATGAATATGCGATGGAAAATTTTTTTTAAATTTTTTTCTTGCGGGTAGAGAGAGAGAGAAAGAGAAAAATACAGAGGGGTCGTTTCGTTTGGGAATTTAAACGAGTAACGGTTTTTTTTTTGTCAATTTAAAAGTGGATCTGTTGAAAGATTTGGGGGGGGGGTGAATGGTCGTTGAGAAAATGTATGTTTTTGGGGAACATAAAGCTCAAATTATTCAAATTCTTTCCACTATTCAAGAAGATTGGGGTTTTTTTTATGAGATAAGGATGATGATGGTTACGATGAGCTTACTCGTGCTATGATTTTTATTTTACATACATAACAAATAATAACTCATTCTGGTCCTTACTTCAAAGCAATCGATTATTTTGCCGTCCATCAAAAAAGTTTTAAAATTTCTATCGACATGAATAATCCACAGTAATTAAGTAATAAAAAATAATTTTTATATTTACTATATGCTAAGAACGACTTTATGCTCAAGTATCGATTACAATATTCAACACTATTGCAAGTAACGGATAATTAGTCAGTAGGAGGACACAAAAAAGTGAATCAGCCACGCAAGCGAGGGGGCCTTAAGTACCATACCACCTAAAGAATTGATGTCAGCCTGCGTAAATTGCGTCACTAAAAATTGTTGAATATGAAAGAAAAGGTATATGAAGTAGCGTATGTATTAAAAAATTTATTGTGACTTATCCTCTTAGATCTTGTAAAAGGTGATCTAAAACCGAGACAGGAGAGAAAAATACAAAGCGTACCGGGGGATGGTTGACAGGCTATTGTGCGGTAAGGCATTATATCTTAATCTTGGTGATGTAGAATCGCGGTAACCGCAGATGGAGGGAAAAAATTACCACGGAGTCTTTAACGCACCTAATTCTTGTCTGTCCTACCTGAGAAACGACCAGATGCGGGATGATGGAGTGGTGGGAGCCGGATCTCACAGGAATACTGTGTCTTCAAACCAATCAGAGAAATAAATGAAGGAAATAGAAAATATAGAATTTAAATTTAAAGAAAATGTGGGGTAAACAGGCAAGCAAAAATAGATGAGCAAGTCACCCAGCTATAGCGGTTAATAATAACTATTCTTTCATTTGGCTGAACCACATACAAATCACAGAGATGATTCTAGAATATGTACAGTCCGACCGCGTAAATGGGACGACTGCAGAGAGACAGTCTGGTAATTTTTGTCATTTGGGTTTAGCTTTTAAAAAGTGTTGAAGTCAAGTGAAACAAGTTCAAGTAAATCGATAAATGTCCTTAATGTTGCAATGAACTAAACGAATGAAAAAAAAGTGCTTGAATTTAAAAGTAAATATCTGCAGTTGGTAAAGTTTCTGGGCTATTTTTTAGCGTAAAGTAAAACTCTTAACTTGCCTGTGAAACATTGGACTGAAACACTTGTTTTAACAATCACTCGATCTTGATACACCAGCACAATTTTAACAAAATAAACTGTTCCGCACTGTATAGGCTTGAAAGTGAAAAGAGAAGAAACGAAAAAACTAGAGGAAAACACGTTTTTGAAGTTCAGAGGTTCTTTCAAATTTCGAACGAAGCTTCTCGGCATGACCGTGCACTGAGGCGTGAAAGGACCACGATGCCCCACGAGCCTCGCTCGCGTACCAACGGGGAAGACACGAGCTACAGAGAGGTAGAGAGAAAAAAAAAAGGTAACGAAGCAAAAGAAAGAAGGAGCCGCGGGGAAGGATGACTGTGTCACCCATACAAGCCAGCCCCTCGAAAACGAAAGTGCACGCGCGCACGCGTACAGCTACACGTATGTTTATGTACAAGAGAGCAAGGGTCGCACTTGCACGGCACCAGCCCCACGATATCCTGCATCTCTCCTACTCCTGTGGAGCAATTTCCAAGGGAGTAGAACACTCGTTTCCTTCTTCACCGTTTCTCCTACTTCGCGTACAACCACCCACTCGCCCGTCTGCCTCTACCCTCGTATTTTCTTTCTTTCACTCGCCGGGGTTACTTACTTTTCCACCCAGCCACGCTCCCTCGAAGCTTCGGGACAAGTGCGCGTGCACGGTTCCTTGGCCTCCCCCCCCCCCCCATACGAAGCTCTATTCTCTTTCCCCCTTCACTCGCGTACACATATGTATACATACCCACACGGAATTCCTTCCCTTGGCACTCGTGCGTGTATGCCCGATCGCGCGTGTCTACGCTGGAGTCGCCTGAATTAGTAATTCGCTCGATTCGCCGATATAAAGAATCTCCTCCCCCGTTGCTGTAAAGGGTGTATACATATAGGCCGGAGAACCTACGACGCTATAATATGCACTGGGCTGCGCGTGATCCCAGCTCAGTTAGCGGGATTACCGCGGTCCGATGTCACGCCTACACATACCGTGCATCGGGTCAGCGCACAAAGAGAAACAGGAGACGTTCCTTGAGAGATTCCTTTTACTTTCCAGGAAAGCATATATGTGACTTATATATGCGGGATGGGAGCTCGAGGAGGCTGTTAATTTGTCGTCGTCGATAAGCGAGTCGACGAGGATCATGAGAACCCAAATGTGGATGCAAAGGACGGATATGTGATTGCCTATTAATATATTCTTTTCCTCGAGGGACCATACCGTTGTTTGCTCCAAGAGTCCAGATAGCACGGCAACTTACGAGTGTGGCTCGGGCGTGCCACGAATGTACGTATAGTCCGTATATATTTATACAGGGGGAGGAGGAAAGTACCGTGGGGGTATCGTGTCAACGTTAGCGTTGCGTAAGTAATGAAAATGGGATCAGGGGGGGAGGGGATCTGCGTTTGTCCGGAGGTAATCGAAATCTCCCCTGTAATGTGGATGTATTTTGATTGCGCGAAGTCTGTGTTTGCAGGATGGAAATTATGATTTTCAATCTTAAAATGTATGTATACACACGCCTGTACTTGTAATGGTGGAAGTTGCTCGGTCGCAACGCATGCAAATATTAATATACAAGAGACGCGAGAGAGTTGGCGTTTTTATCCAATTATCCAATCATGGTTGCCCAAGCATCATCAACCTGCTTTGCATACAAAACCCCGCGCGTACCACACCATAGCGTATGTGAATTAATGCCCGTGCATTTTGATGTTGTTATAACTCAATAATCACACGTCACATTATAGGCTGACTATCGGCCTGTAACTATGTGACTTCCTATCATGCATATGCCATAATCGACACGTGTGTCAAACAACGGTGTTTTCGTCACAGTCGTCGTGGCCGAACCTTGTTATTCCACAATATTCCACTGGGGACTGTATGGTTCATCCTCGCGAGGAGACAGCGCTCGGTTTCTGTCGCAATGTGAGCCCCTTACTGTGCGCCCAGCTTTCTTTTTTCGCGTGTATACACAGAGCAAATACGTGCCCGACCATCCAAAAAGTAAGGGAGCAAGTGCAGGAGAGCTGAGGTCGCGGCCTGCATCAGTCGATGACATTGGCCTTTTTTCCACTTTCGGGCAAAGACTTGGTTGTTGGCTCACTCGACCGGCTGGCAGCGATTCAAAACTTTCGCCTTTTTCCTCCTCTGCTCCCTCCGTCCCCGATATTCCCGTTTGGCTTGCAAAAATTACACGGGCCATGCTAATGTATTTAGGTATATAAATGTATAAAGTCAATGATGATTTCACGCATATAGTTTTACGTACAATGTCTTTACACCCCTTTGTAATAATTGTTGTGTATGTAAAGTGTCGGAAAGTGATTATGTGGAGACTCGTTGATCGATTAACTTATGCATGGGTTTGGAAAACTGATTTTGATGGAAATTGTCTCCCGCAAACTCACGAGAAATGCCAACTTTTTAAAATAAAATTACCAAGCTCCGAAATGTTTTTTAAACCATAAAATACTTTTTTTTTCCAATACTGTTACAAACTGTTTCCGTAAAATAAATGGCTAAACGGTACCACTAACTCCAGTCTATCGACCGTTTGGTATCAGACGAGTGAACAGTAAGTACAGCAAGGGTACCACTAAATTTCCGAGACCGCCACAGGAAACAGCCTTGTGTATGAGTGTGCAATATTGCAAAATCGATAAGTGCAATGTTAAACTACGCAAAAAGGCACAAAGGCCAACTGTAGTGGAAAAAAAAAAAAAAAAAAAAAAAGGAATTTAATTTTCGCCCTGTCCATCTGGGAAGGNTCAAAAAAGCTGTTGTGCCGTCGACAGAGACCAAAGATGTAAGAGTAAAAAAAAAAAAGGAATTTAATTTTCGCCCTGTCCATCTGGGAAGGGGAGGAAAAGAAGCATATATTGTACAACATCATCTCCCGTGAAATAGCGTATATATTACAACCTTAGCACGCGGGTACACGTGCAAGGCGATGACGAGGGGAAAAAAAAAGGAAAAAAAAAAAAAAAAAAAAAAAAAAGGTCAAGGAGGAGCCAGGGCGCGCTCACGCGTGTGCACGATATTCTCTCTCTCTCGAGAGAGAGAGATAACGGTCCTCACGGGCGACACATGTAATAATGTGTATATGTGGTATAAATATATATGGGAATTTTCCAAAAAGTCACTCGGGGTTTAGGGTCGTAAGTATAGCCGACTGCAGCGACAAACGAAACGCGCATCGACTCCCCGCCCGAGTGTGGTGCACATGGCACTTTGAACGATCGATCCAACCTAAAAAAGAATTCTCTTAACGATCTCTCTCTCTCCCTCAGTAGCTGCACATCAAGTGGCTAGAGTCCACTCGAAAAACGAGGGGCTGCAGAGTACTGGCAGAGTTGAGCAGCTGAAGAGGAGTGAGTACATAGTATAGGTACATATTATACGGCGGCACAACCGGTGTCCCTGCATGCACGTATATACATCAAATATAAACCACCCTAGCGTGCACGTAAAAACTCACCATGTACATTGTATGTATTTGCACACAAGCTTGCGCCTCTCTTTCTCTCTCATACATGGAGGAGAAATGATAGAGGAGGGCGAGGGGGCGCGGGTATATATATACACGTGACGGAAGCTTATGCCATACTATTGATTGCAGTTGGCAAGTGTTGTAGAGCGCCCGCGCGTGGGTGACGGAGGGGAAGTTGTGGGGCTCGCGGGTAAAATATGTACGTATACATATATACGCACGTAGAGATGCACAGGCGGCGCTCATCGTGTATGTATGTATGTGTGTGTATTCGTGCAGCCGGCGCCACGAGCGGAAAACGACTTTTCCGCTTTTCTCCCTCCTTAATACTTTGTCCCTCTCGTTCTCAATTATTTCGGTACGCGAGGTGTACGCACTTTGAGCTTCTTATCTGCCCGACTGCAGAGAAACTTGTGGTTTTTCTTTCATGTTTCACCTTACTTTTGAAAACACGTTTTATCGTCTTGTTTTTACCGTAAACAGGAACATTTTTACCTTTTTCAATGGAGGAAAAAATCTTCTTTTGACACGTACATACCTACATCGGATGTTTCGTATTTAGAAAGCCTTGTAGCTGTGCCACAGCATGGGAGTACAAAAATGAGGACTCAACACAGTTTCAAATTAAAGTTTAAACGAAACGCTGTCCTACTTTTTTAAAATCTTCCGACAAATGACTGCACACGAACAC
The DNA here is from genome assembly GCF_000648655.2 of Copidosoma floridanum. Next base: position 2,572,914 of record NW_019379654.1, read on the forward strand.
GCGCATTTTCTCGCTGTTACGGCAAACGCAATGCTTATATATTGCGATCGCAGTTAAAATTAAAAATTACGAGTACACGGACCTAGTTTTCAAATTATTCGCAAACCAAACTTGATTGCGCTCGCTGTGGTCATTGATAATCGGCAACTCGTAAAGTATCGATTTTCGAAATCATCATCGCTTCGTTTACTGTGTGGCAGTAGGCGTTTTTTCTGATAGCACCTTGGAATTAAATTCCCACATAATGAAAAAAAAAAGTAAAACGGCACGCTTACGTTACGAGCAAAACCACTTTAAAAATGAAAAAAAAAAAAAAAAAAAAAATACCAATCCGATGGAACGCTCAATTTTTCTGTTCAATGGCACGTAAAGAAATAGCATGTATACCACATTTAATGAAAATACAAAATTTTCATATTATTAATGTAATTACTGAAACCGATCGCCAAATTAATGTATACAGTTATACTCGTGGTACCTCGAAAACTCGTACCTTGAAACGATTTTTTCTCATTTGTACCACTGATATACGCGAATTTTACATATACACCGATCGTGTACCGCAATAGCTCTGGACGTCAAACACAACACCTATACCCTTTCACAGCAGAGATCAAAATAAATAATGTGGAGAATCGTAAAATGTCGACTGATTTACCGATCGCCGAAAATACCAGAAAATAAATAGACCGAGAAAGAGGAGGGGGAGCTATTAACGACCGTGGTACTTTGGCGCACGCGACATGCCATTTGCATAAACTTCCCTCGCGTGTAAGTATGTATATATACGTAAACAGAGCCGTGAAGGTCGGCTAGCTTTGATTTTCGGATGAACGGCAGGAAGAAGCTGCTAAGCGCGCGTGACCTTGGTGTACGGGTGGGTGGTAGACAAGTGCGCACGTATAATGTATACGTGCTCGCAACGAAAATCAATCGGATGGCTTGCAAAGATACGGTGCTGGTGTGTGGGCAAGTCCCGGGAGACTTACGTGCTCCTGTGAGGATCAACTGGGAAAGAGGAGGGACCTGTGTGTGTGTGTCGACTACTAGAGGGAGACAAATTTATGATTGATTGATTTTTGTCACTTTTGAATGTGGCGTGTGATAGAAAGAGTTATCAGATCGATTGCAAACAAAGGGTGAAAGGGTTGAAGTAATCAGAGAGGGTTGAATCGCATCTTGTTTTCTTTTCTCTTTTCTTTAAAAAAAAAAAAACAGTACTCGTATTATTAAATAAATTATTTACGACGTGTACACGTCAAGGCAGCACCAGCATTTCGTGAGCGCTCAAGTGCACAATGGGTTATCTAAGTTTTTCATCTCGATTGAATTATAACGCTACTTATGCAATTGCGAATTAGTCTGGTGAATTGGGTTATACCCTCCCGGCTCGTTTGATCGAATCGTTTAATTTCGTTAAGTAAAAGTCAGGCGTTTCGCTGTACGCACGATACCTCCGTGTAATTACGAGCGATTACTCTGAATTGAAGTCGCAGTCGGTGTAAATCAAGAGGATTTTTTTTTTTTTTTTTTTTTTAGAAGAAGAAAATACAGAACGTTTTTCTTTAACCGTTGTTCTATTGGTTGGTATTACCAGTTGAGATATTAAAAAAAAAAATTTCCACTGTCACTTCGTCTTGGGGTAAAAGATTGACATATTAATCTACAATTTTCAATATTTTTTGAAAACATGTTTACAATTTGTACATTGTCGTCTTACATAAAGCGTACAAGTTTTTATTAACGTGTATGAGATTCAAAGTTTTGGCGCAAACACAACACATTTTTGGAGTAATGAGCGTTGTGATGTCACCAAAGGTAATCTATTTATAAGAAGTCTTTTTTTCCAACAGCCCACGTTGTAATATACATGTTCTTCGATTCCTTACGACGCAGTGCTTATACTTTTGCCACTAAATTATGAATTATTATATGGTTAAGGTTTTAATAACGTTGTTGTTAAAATATACTATTCAATGCGGATGAACCCAAAACTCGCAATATGATTAAACCAAGATTGTCAACAAAAGCACACACGCACGAACAAATGAAAGGCCCAATTAACCCTGAATTCATGGGAACGCACAATGGCTCAAAAAAACCAAGTGAGCAAGCCTTAATACATATATACATTAGACGCAGTGCCATGGAATAGAGTCTAGCCAAGTCTAGTCACCTCCAAAGACAGACATTTCAACGTCAGTCGTCGCACCATAGTGGCTTATGCCCAGACACGTGTCTCTGCTCCCGCGAGAACATCGCATTAGCACAATCCTATACATATATACGTAGACGCGCGTCTAGCCTATCGTCGCCACATCCGAATAAGATAGTCAGACGAGGTGTAAATGTTTGCTGGAGCGTTTTGTAGGCTAGCGAGTGCGGTTGTGCGTGCCTTTCTTTGGCTTGGCCACGGCGGCCGTGCAAAGCCTCCGACGCGTTGAGAGTATACTCGCGTGTGCTCCGTGAGCTCTACTTTTTCCTTCCTCATTCTAGCAATGGTTGGACGTCGGATCTCCGCTTTTACCGAGAGCTTTTACTCATTTTTCCGGTCATCCCGTGCACCCGCAGAGGCAGAACGCAATCTTGGATTGCGCAAGCTGGCGCATCCAATTATCGGAAGATGCTTCCTCCTCGTGCTCATCGGCAGATCAATCGGAAAATGCTCCGACGAATTGCCGAGCGAAAACCTTGAAGAGCATTTTTATGTACGGCGTATTTATTGAGCCATTACCGCTAATTGATTGAGCTCCGCGGAATATCATTGGAGGGTCCGTCGATCGTCTATTTGATTTGACGTCGTTTTTAATGTATTCCAGTCTCGTGTGGTATTTTCCTTACGGTGCGTTGTCGCTGCCCTGTGATTGATATACTACACTTATTACAATGTCAAATCAAAAATCTCCATAAAATCATCGTGTGTACGTGCATGGTAACAAACACGGGGATGCATGAAAATACTCCTTTTTTTTTTTTTCATGCGATAAATTATACGAGCTATACAATAATGGTGTACAACGACCACTATATTATATGCCGAACGTGTAATTATAATGTATATAAATTAATCTGTCGTCCGAACTCGTTGTCCTGTATACCGCCATCGGCGTTGGCGCGTCAGAGTCGCGACCATAAATTATTCGGGAAAACTCGTCCAGTGGGGTGTAAAAATTAAAAAAAAAAAAAAGTGTATTACACGAATCATGACAGGAAGTAAAAACAATATTTGCATGAATTCATGAGTAGACCTGTATTGCTTTGGTGTAGATAAAAAGTCGTGTAGCCATCCCCACCTTACTATAAATATATACCTATATGGTGTCAACTAATTTCACTGTCCCGATGAAAACTCGTCATCGCATCAAAAGTTGGTCCGACTTACGGCGAACTTTTGCTCCGTCGCAGTCAGCATCAGTCGATTCGCGTACACCCACAGGGAGCAGGGAGAATTACAAGTTTACTCGGAATATTAGCATAAAACACGGATGAGAAAAGTCCTCCGGCAACGAAAATGCAAAAGACAAAAGGGAAAAGTTGCGAGAGAGAGAGAGTTGAGGCGGTGCAACTTTGGAGCCGAAAATATTCCCAGGGGGGAGTCGTCGCGACCGATCGAGCGACGGAATAAAAGGGACGAGCCATCTCTCTCCTACCATTGACTCGCTCGCGAAGAGCAAAGTACAGCGAGCACCAAAACCAGGGGATGGGCGGGAAAAAATGTATTCGCGAGCCTCACTGTCGTAGCCGTCCATTCATGAAAAACCAAGCACACACATTTCTACTCGGCTTTTAGCGCGTAAAGTATAATAGGTACAGGTCGAGCACTTTTGGTGGCACGTGAGCTTGAAGCATCGTCGCGCGTACGTGTGGGCCCATCAACTTTTTCTTTCTACACGTATACACGCGATCTCAAGGGGCACTGCTGGCTTTTCTTTCAGCCGTCGACCGACGACGGCAGCGACGAGCTTTTCATCTAACGCGAAAGCTAGACTAATTTTCCCGGCCGAATGAGCCTTTCAACGAAGAGAAATTGAAACAACGATAAGGGCCGAAGGAGGCGGGATCTATCAGCATCTATAGCTGTGTATAACCAAGAGAAAAAGGGGTAAAAAAAGTTCCGCGAGCTTGCGGTTGCAGAAAATTTTCTGCCTCTTCTTTTTTCAGCGAGTATGCAGCCAGTAAAGCTTGGCATTTTCATTCCACTGTTTTATCCTTACTATTTCGTCTGTGAGTGCAAGAAAACACATTTTTCACTTTATAGTATAGACAAACGACAGCTCGTGTATGGGTAAAAAGTATTACGGCAATTACTCCTGGCTTGAAGGAACAAAGCAAAAGAAACAGGATTTGAGTTAAAGTCGCACGCCAGCTCGATCGACAAGAACGTCTCGATCAGTTTGCTACGCGAGCATCTCGCACTCGCTCGACTATTTCGTAGATCAATTACGCGAAAGCGCACGTGCGTCGCTCTGTGCTCCGTTTCCCCAAGCGCGGGGACACTTTAGCATAAGAGCGCTCGAGTATTTTAATTTGGCGCATACATCCCCCCAAAGAATACCAGTTCCACGCGTGTGCAGAGAGTACACCACGGGAATTTCAGATATGCACGTTGATTTGAGAAGAAGAGCACGAGGCATAGGTACAATACGCTAGGACATTCTTGGGAACTGTGATGATTGTGACTGTGGTGGGGAGACGCGGGTGCTACGGTGATTAGTGCTGGGTAAAATTAATTACTGTATACATACGCTCGGAGACACGCAATGAAATCTTACAAATCCCCTTCCCCTCCCCCAAGTTGTTTAGAACTTCTTGGAGGCTGTACCCGGATAAATAATGGCTACTTCTGATTTTTCAAAGTAACGCTGGTGGGTGACTTTGGGAATCCATTAAATCAGTTTTTTTTTTAGTGGATACACTTTCATACGTTTAAACATTTTGGTAATCAAAGACATAATTTCACTTTGATTGCGTTGGGTTTCACACTTTTGTATAAAAAGAACTAGTGTAAATACGACATTTGATCCAGAATTAAAACGACACACCCTACCAGTCTCTAGTCGATGTATAAACTGGTGGCATTTATGGGCGTGCACTGAAGCCCAAGTTGAATCGTAAATCAGACACCAATGAGATTTAAATCAAGAAATTTGGCCAACGAAAAGCAATTTACACCGAAATTCAATCAAAGACGTACACACGCGTACGACACTGCAATATGTCCACCTGAATAAATGGCCCTTGCAAGGATGGCGGGCCAACGGAACCTCATCCAAGAGAGAGAGGGAGGGAGGGAGGACTAAAGACGACGACAAATAAAGCCAAAGACACTGGGGGGAGGGTACACACGGTGGCATTAAATTCCCCCTATGGGAAGGGGCTCATGTCGGGCAATGTCACTGTAAATCACTGACACGCATTCAATCCACACTCCTTTTTTTCCCTTTGGACGCCTATACCTGTACGTGCGCTCGGCGATGAAAAAAAAAAACAAAAAAAAAAAAACAAAGAGTGACGCTTGCAGCAAGCACACAAAGGACCAGAGAGAAAAGCCGACCGGCGAGCAAAGGGAGAGAGTAAGGTCCGACGATACACATGAAGGCGGCGAGCGAACGGTAACGCGGGAGATAGGAGTAGGAGGAGGAAGAGGAAGAAATCGAATCCCGAGAGAAAGAGAGATGGACCGCCCTCGCACGCACACCATGGTAATATTCCAAAAGGTGCAAGGCCGTCGTGTGTCTCGCGACGAGGGAAGAGTAAGGGAGTGCGGACGAAAGAACACGCGCAGACTAAACAGTGGAGACGAAGATAAATGGTCACGGGGTGTCCCGCGACGCCGGGCAAAGTATTGGATATAGGAGACGGTCTCCCGCGTGTAATTTTATATACACAAACGCAACGGAGCGCCAATGCGAGTTTGTTATTAAAGTTCCGTCCATGTGCGTGTGATCTCTCTGAGCTGTTGTTGCACGTGTTGTCGAGTAGACGTGAAAACTGCTCGTACGTGCGAATATTAAATTTCTATTGTTTGCATCGGCGCCTCTCTCCGCTGATGTGGAGTAATTGTACGTCATTAAACATCCCCACGTGTATTATCTTGGGCGATGGAAGCATATTAGCAGAACTTTGCGATGGTTGCAACGAGTCTTTATTGGGTATCGCATCTGTAAGTGGGCACATTGAACGGCAGCTCATGAATGTGGGATAAAGAGATGATTTTTTTTTTCTCTGTGATGGCAAATCAGGCTTGGCAGTTACATGGCACAGTAAGTGAAGAAGGTTTGTGATGGTCGAGCTCAAGCTGATTACGTTTTCACAGAGTGTAGACGGCAGGAGTATGGAAATCTTGTTGGATGCACAGAAAAATGTCAAACGTTCTCCATTCGATTCGATATCCTATATTGGGCTAGGGTGGCTTTTACAAAGTATCGGATGGACGTGTTTCCTATAGGTTGAAATTTGATCTTGCAAGCGAGGCTTTTGTTACAGATATTTGACTCGCAAATATTTACGTATACGTGCGTGGAATAAATTTTTATCTCCTAAATGAAGTTATTTCAAACAATTAACAATGTCATTGAACTAACTATGTAATAATAATAATATATATCGTTGTATGTTAAATCAGACGTGAGATTCGTAACAAGAGAAATGGTAGAGAGAATATCAATATCGTACCATTTTTGTCTTTTGCAGAATCCAATATTGAAAGCAAAAGTTTTTCATTCGATGTGTTTATTTAACAAATAGTCGAGCAGTATGTAGTAAGCCTTGACTCGCAAACTGGTCAATTATTGGCTGTACTTATTATTTTCCATCGAGCCAATGAACTAAACTACTGAGTGTTAATTGATTCCACATACCGCTCGATGTGTGCCACTTGAATTTTGATTGACGTTAACAGCTCACTTGACGCTCGTGAGGATGGATATACCCGATTCGGCCGTTCTTTATCGCGATCGTTACAAGTATTCAAACAATAATTCACCAAATCCCATTTTGATCGAAAAAAAAAAAAAAAAAAGTTGTAGAAGTTTAAAATTAGCAGCTGTTCATTCATTAGTCTACTCTAGAACTCCACGTTGGGGCATCATCAATGGCAGAGGCGTGGGGAAGCGGAGTAAACCAACTTCTTGGCAAGCCTCTCGGGGCGCCTGCTCGTCAAAAACAGAGTGTCCGTGAACGCCGGACAGCACGATTATTAACAACAAAAGTATTTTTGTGCGGATTAGAGGAAGTAAATATAAAACGCAAGGACATTGGAGAGGAATGAAAATTCTAAAAAAAAAAAAAAAAACCCACCCACCTTGGTCCGGACTATTGGTCGAAAGCTCAAGTTGCCTCGAAGCTTGATGACGACCCAACGGAGCAAGCAACGCAGCTGCTGTCAGAATCTATCATCCATCAATCCAGAATAGCATCGGTATGCAACGCTGAACCTTGCACTTCCCACGTCACCAGTGCCACCACCTGGTCTCCACAGTCACTCAAAAGCACAAAAGCTCGCATCGTCAGTAACGCACACGTGCCCGAGTCCAAGCTCTATACGACCGGAGCACAGCAAACCACGGGGACATCAGCTGGACAGACAGGTAATAGACAGTCCAGAAGAAAGACGGAACTCATCGTCACCGCATCACTCGTGTCGGGCGCTAATCAAATGACACGCGTGCCTGCGTCCCTCGTACGTTACCACAACGAAAATAAAACAGTGTCGAGAGAAAAAAAAAAAAAAAAAAAAGAAAAGAAAAAACAAAACAGATGGTTACACCCACGCACGTATGGGTACATGGTCGGAAGTACGTACCGTTATCGCGATCCAGCTGCAACACTTGCTGTTTATTCTCCTCGACGAGAGCACCTCGACGTGACAGTGGCCGTGAACAACAGCAGCAGCTACTCCTCCTTCCGTTCCGTTGGCTTCGCGTGGTTTAAACGCCGCGGACTTTTACCGCCGCTCGTCACACACACACGCACACCACCACCACCACCCGCACCAGCTACTCACTTACACGTGCATCGTCCAACCCACGCACACACACACACGCCACAGCTGTGCACTCACTGCTGTACTCTACACACGTAGGCGCGCATCCCCTCTGTTATCAGCCAGGGAGCGAGTGGTCGTCCGTGGCGCCTCCGCGTCTACAGTATCCGTCATAGATAGACGGAGGCAGTGCACCGCGTTCAGAGTCGGTGGGGCCTGTACCTACGTGCCCCCAGCGTAGCCACTATATACTCGGTCTCGGTGTAGCGTGTGAATGGAAGCGGAGCCGCGGTGGCGACGACGGGAACGAGACGATGATCTACTCTATACAACCTACACTACGGCGACTAGTGGCAGCGTGGTGTGGCACCTCTCTCTCTCTCTCTCTCTCTACACTCCACTCTGTGTTCTACGGTGTGCAAGCTCTCTCTCTCTCTCTCTCCCCTCGGCGCGCGCAATCGGGATACAGATGGAACACCCGAGATGAAAGCTCCCCCCCCCTTGGCCTGTGTCGTATAGCAAAGCTCTCCCCCGTGCACGGCTCGGTTATGTGGCCCCCATCTCGCTCCAATACGTATGTACATCTGTGGTACGAATCGAAACAGAAGAGGATCCTCCTCCTCCGGTCTCCGTGGTGTGATTCTGCGCCGTCGTCGTCTTTATCCGGCTTCCCCTCTCTTTGTGCCTTCCAGTTTGTGTGAAAAGCTCCCCTACCGCGCTATGGCTCCCGAGACTTTGCACCGCAGACTCGCCATGTACGGGGAGCATCTTTTCTTTCTTTTTCTTTTTTCTTTCCCCAGACTCTGTGTACATGCACACACACACACACACACCTTGGGTCTACGTAGGTCCCAGATATTTTTCCCTTCGCGAGAGCGGTTTGTACTATGGTACTCGCGCAAGCTCCCGTGCTCGAAAGTCCGGGTTCTATTTTTACCCGCACCTCCAGCACGGACGACCACGATATCTCCTGCGAGCGCGTGGGTGATGGAAGCTCGGAGTGCTTAAACAGCGAGAGATGATGATGCTGATCTTGCTTTTGCCTCCTCATCCGGGGGGGGGGGATATTTTTGGCGACAGCGTCGAGTGTCGGGTGTGCGGGGTCGGGAGTTTTCCGCCGAGTAATCGAATTTTAGGGCTATACGCGAGGGATGAAAAATATAAGAGCTTTTTTTTGTGGATCGACCGCACTTGTTGTTGTCGTCGGGGCTTACATCTGGTGCGCGATTTTTTTTTTTTTTTTTAAGATTATCTCCTTTTAAAGAGGCGTTATTTTCGAGCTTGATGAATCATTCGGTTTAAATTTACGTAAAGATTTGTAAAAATCTCAACAACTATCGTGTTTTTGCGTTACGTGAAAAGTAGCAGGTCTTATCATCGACGATGGGCCACTTTCCTGGAGAAGCCCATATATCAGTTGGTAAAGAAGACATTCCAAAAGCTCACAGCTTCGAGCTTTGGATGTTCAATCGAGGGAACGGTGACGCAAGAGTGTTGTTAAAGTCCGGAGAAAACTCGCCAAAAGTGGCAACTTTGCAGACGCCAGTCTGTATACCGATCATCCGTCTGATCGAATCGTCTCCGTCTCTCATGTTTGCCCGGTTGCATCTATCGCAGGCGCTGTTTTCTATGAGCTACTTATTGCCCGTACGACTTTTGTCCATTTGGTACATATCGGGGACGAAAAGGAAATCATCCTGAAATCACTTACGTTAAGAGCTTACTATATGGTTGCTTTTTAGTTAATTGTCACCCTTATCCACGTCACTATGTTATTTGGTTCATACATACTTCTAAAAGAAAATTTTATAACAAATTGTTTTGAAATCGGCACTCAAACAATTCCATAAAAAATACAACTTACAAATCAATGATATTTAATATAGGTACAGCCGATGAAATTATTGTTTCTTTTTCTCTTTCTCTGGCTTTTCGAGTAAAAATCGAAAGCGACGTCCAAGCACTTTGACATCAAAGGCCCAGAGAGCAACGATCTCGGCACACGATGTACCCCACCCGTGTGTACACCCACGAACAAAGCTGCACTTACACCGAGCGTTGACGATTTTTCGAAAAAAGTCTGAAAAATTTCCCACATCCCCACACACTTTCGCACCGCGGTCCCTCACGTGTATTTTTTTTTTTTTTTTTTTTTTTTTTTCTTCCAAGTGGTGGCTCTGAATAAAAAAAAGCGAGAGTAGATTCGACGCTTAGAACAAAGCAAGCTGGTGTATAACGTGTCTACGCGACACAACAAAGGAAGGGGGTACACACAGTAGTACGAGAGAAGCGAGGGCCAAGCTACATCGGTGGACAAAAAAAGCTCTCCCATCCAGCCGGGGATCATGCACGATGGGCGTGGGAGATATAGCTTTTTTTTTTTTTCTTCCTCCGAGGCCCCTTAGCATACATTACTGCCCCGCGCAACGATGACCATTTATATTATAAACATCCGGTTGCTCCTACCATACATAATACCTACACCTCCGAAGCGTTATTACCTATACGTATAGCTCCGTGGATCTGCACCCATATCGTGTGTATATATTATGCCCTCGTGAAATCGTGCAGGTATGTTAATCAAATGCAATGCAGGCCTTCCTGCTCACGGCTGCAGTACGTGTAGTATACGTGGGTATGCGCTGTAGTACGAGTCGCATCGATGGCGACGTTTTGACGGCTCTCCAGGCTTCCTCTCTTCTGGGACTCGTTTCATATGTACGTATGTATATGTGCGAATATACAGGGAGTCATCTGCTGTCACATAACAGCTAGCTGCACGCGTGCCTTTTGCAGTAACCCATGCCGGGCGTGCTCTAAACCGTATTTTTTATGCTTCCGGTACGGAGCTCCAGCGCATGTATATGTACGTGTCCAGTGTTTGATTTTTCTTCTTTTGTCGCGTTGTTTGGAACCCCATAGGTCTATTTCTATAAGCTGTACTTTTCGAAAGAAGGAAAATAAGTGTATACAAATAATATATGCTCGTTGGGCCTTGTTTGGTCAAGAACTTGTGGCCACAAGACCTACGCGTGATGATCGCTGCAATCTGTGGACAAGCTGCTATTGCAACAACACGTGTCTGTAAAGTGTCTTTGTGCCAGAAATAATGATGTTAATTTACAAAAAAAAATAAATAAATTTTAAAAACAGTATGACTCTGAATAATACCGATAAGCTACTTTATCACGTTTTATACGGAATACTAGTAACTTACCGCGATACTGGAGATATTCGTCAAGCAAAGAGGATGATCTTAAAACTAATGCGATGGCAACTATATACTGAATAGATTGTTTTCAATCACTTCTTCTCTTCTGCAGGGGGTTCGTTTTTCAAAGCCCATTAAAAATGAGAAAAAGGTCTTTGGGATCGCGAATCGCGACGCTTGTACAATGATGAGTGTCAGGTGTAAGCTTTCACGATTGCGATATCGTACTTTGATATTTATGTGTGTGTGCCATCAAATGTCCGCACCAACAGCGGCAGAAAGAGGAGGAGCAGAGACGCCGGTGTGATATATAGAATTTTTAATGGAAACCAGTAGTGGTGGTGGTGGTGGTGCTAGTAGCCCTTCAAGTAGCACTAGTGAAATGGACCGGCACTTTTCTGTGAGAACGAGCTTTCTTCGAAGTCAGAAAGTAATGCTTCTTGGAGATATATAATATATATGTATGTGGTGTATAGGTACGCGTTTCAGATAACTGCGTTTGCTGTTGCCATGGTAATCCGATAGGGCGAGGGGGTGGGGGGAAACCATTGTGCATCCCAGATGCGTAGCTCTCGTGATTTTTAAATTGAAACCTTTTCCATAAAATATTCATGGAAATGAATCGAAAATATTTGGAAATTTCTAAAAACATCGATGGCTAATTATTAACTTAATCGAGGCAATCTAAATTTTAATTAAATTTTCTTATTATAGATGTAATTTTACAACCAGTTAAGTAGGTGTTTGAATTAAAGTACACGTTACACTTTGTTTTTTGCTTATCGAGATGTAAGTTGCACTTACCAATATTACCGTAAACACTATATTAAATATGCTGTGACAATATTGACACTCATCTGTATCATAAATGTTTAAAATTCTGCAGCCTACCTATGGTTATTTTTATAAAAAGGTGGATTGTTTTTTTTATAACTATATGTAAATATACTTCAATGAACTTTTGAAAATGTTACAATTTAAAAAACTCACTTGCCAATTTATGTACCAAAAAGAGCACTTGTAAATCGTGGGCAGCCACCAAGAAAAGACTAGTAGAAAGCTCATGTTTATTCTGAAGAGATTGAAGCCCCGATAAACGAATGTTGGTAGACTTTGATCGGAAGATAGTACGTGTGTTAAACGCCCGATGATAGCCATTTGCCGACGACTCATAGTCACTAGCGATACAAAACATTTTTATAGGAAATCATTTATAAAAGTATTCTTACCGAATACTATTAGAATCTGTAATTCCGTATTCATATTCTCGAAGCACAAAGGAGCCTCGTCATGCAGGAAATTATTCTGTCTCAGACTTTTTCCAATTTGCGCGATGATATTGCGTACACTTTATGATTGTTTATAAAAAAAAAAAAAATTGAAAAGCTTCGGATTGAATGAGGTATTAAAAGTCGACAGGAGTTGTTTGGCGATTCTGCAGTCCAGTGAAATCTTTGGATCATATTTGTTGAAATCCGCAGCATTGCGACTCCCAGGGACACCCAATGGCTTCAACTGACCTCCTACGTTTGTAAAAGGCACTCCGGAAGTCTTTTTCAGCGCCTCCCACTCTCGCCATGCGCGTAAACGCGCCCATAAAACGCCACCATAAAACGAGGCGAGGGCCTATCTCATCTAATCATCCTAAAAAAAGTCCTCCACCCAACGATGTCCCAGCATTCATTATCCCCTTTATTCACGCAAGACAGTAACTCTCATGACAACAAAAAAAGTGACGGGGTAAGAAAAACTTTTCTCCAAATGTATATAGCAGGGGAGCTCATACTTCGGATGCATCGCAAGCCCGATTCTTTCGAAAATACAACGACCGCAATGCCGTGCTACATAACGAATGCCATAGAGAGAAAGAGAGAAAAGAAAGCATTATATGCATTATAGCACGTATAGAAGCAGCAGGGATTCAGTGCGGGAGTCTCTTTTCTCGCTCTCGAGATCATAAATAAACCCGCGCGTGCATCAGCGCTGCTATGTATATGTGCACTCACTCTCTACTTTGGTTGGGCGAGGTTGGTTATTTTACTGGTGTGGCCAGAAATTTTTCCTTTTCTTTTTTTTTTTTTTTTTTTTTTCTATCGTGCCCTCATATCGCAGTGGGGGTGGTGCGAAAAAACGAGTGGACGAGTGCAGTCAGAGAAAAAGCATATCGCCCGAGCGTCCGAGGGGCGTCACAGGACTGGGAGCGTGGAAATGCTTGGACCCGCGTGCTTCCACCCCTGGTATTTTTCCTCCGTCGATAGGCTATGGGAAAAACTACGGATCGAGCTAGCGATGATAAAAGACCGAGAGGGAGGGAGGGAGGACTCGGTGGCTACGTCTCGGGGTTGATAAACTCGAACGAGGCCGCAAGATACAGCCTATGCACCCATGGCTAATAGCTATCGGTGCAGCTATATGTAACGGCAGCGACGACTGTACGGTGGCGCGAGATCATCTTCTTCCAAGAGAGAAAGAGATAAGCACCGAAATTCTCGAGATTGATTATCGATCGGAGGAGCTGCGCGTGAGACTGTGGCGTTATTGGTGGTGCCGCGCCAACGAGCCTCTTTTTCCCTTTTGTCTTATACTGCAGAATAATGTGCACCGTGTATCGCAAGCTTTTTTTTTTTCTTCCAATTCTTACGTAAATAGAAATGTATATATTCATCGAAATTTTTCGGAATGTATATGGACTTTGGATGGTGATTTTTCTCCATCCGTTCTTGCAGGAGACTTTTTCCAAAACCCCACAGTTCATTTGGAAATGACAAACCGCATAACTTCAATCCACTCCCGGTTCCACTGTTGTCCCAACAATTTTTCAGATGCGACAACGTCAAAGCCAACCAACCAACCCCGTATATTGTTGATGAACCAATACCTCCAATCGAGAGCGCGTGCATATATATATATACCAGAAAGAGAGTTTATGCCGTATGTCGATGCGATGTTCTCCAGTAGGAGAACAAAGAGCAAAGGGTCACACAAACGCGCAGAGACACACGTCGAAACGATCAAAGGCCCCTCCCTCCTCCGAAAGATCGGCTCTGTGCTCCTTTGCTTCTCGTTCGTCTTCTTATTCGTGGCGGTGGGCCTTCGCGCTTATATATATAACGACACACGAGCCTGGCTGTGTTGTATTTTTAGATCCTCCAACGCGAAGAAAAATCACTTCGGGATTCCCTTCGTGGGTGTGAGCGCCTTATCCTCGGATCGTCGGTATTAATATATGCGTACGCGGGTGTTGGGCTGAATTCTTGTGCCACGCGGGAATTCTTCGGTGATGTATTTGTTTTGCCGTGGGTGAGGTATAAGTGACCCAGTAGTCGATGGTAATACGTCGAAAGGATTATTCAGTACGAAACAACGCCACCGATCGAAGAAATTGTAGGTGGAAAACATATCAAGGAGCGTTTTCACGACGGAGTAGCTCTAAAATAATGTCACTGACATAATATGATCAATAGACTACTACTGGGCCTTTTCATTATTGCTTTGTATTCCTTTTTCCTTTTTCGGTTTAGTTGCATTCACGGATGTATCAACTGGACATATTAAAAGAAACTTTTTTTTTCTCCATAATTAGTATTGTATATAACCAAGTTTGACCAGGATGTAGCTCACGAGGCCATTTATTTATTATTATTTTTTTTAATCATTCCGCACGATGTGGATGTGTTACAGATATCCAGTTGCGGAACTCGTGTAAAGTCATGCATGTATTGTTCGGGTCAAGCTATGCAGGTTGAATGAACTTTGTGAGCTGTATAGGAAATCATCGTATATAATTTTAACGCGTATGTGAAAAACAAAAGCGTTCGAACCTTTGTGTGGAACATGGAAAAAATTGGCCGTAACAAATGTACGCGAGCAAAGCGTGGCGAGTGCTGTTTCACTATTCGCAGAAATGAGAGATTCATCCGAATTACACGCATCTCCAGAGCCGAGGTGGAAGATGGAGAGATAAGGGCAAATAATGCGAACGAAAAAATGGCACTGTGCTCCACATACTCATGTATACGTGCGTGCATATATATATATATATATGTATACACGCAAGCGCTACCAATCCGCAGCAATCATTGTTGGCTCGCGTGCACTGCGCGAGTCGAGGGCATTATCTATCTATCACGCGCAGTCGGACGTAATTTACAACCATTTCTGGAACGAACGGAGTTGCGGATGATGCGCGCACAAAGACAGGGATTGATGACGCTATCGGATTATTTATTTGTAAATGATGTGACACTGGTGCCTTTTTCAATATTCGATAGATCGAGACGAAGGTTTCACATCACGCACGTGCCTGGAAACCAGTTTGCCTAAAGGAGCCAAAAAGTTTCGTACTTGTTGCCCGACCTGGCAATTAAAACCTTCACGTGAAACAATTCATTTTCACACGTAAGGAATTATTTGTAATTTCGGATGAATAATGAAATTTGCTCTCGAGAACACGGTACGACCTGTAATTATCTGCAATAAAGACCGTTTGTGTGTTCACGTGTGCGTATACTTGTCGTTAAATTAATTTGTTTTCATTTAATTCGTAGAAAATTACTTATACTCTTCGCTCGTTCTTTTTTGTTCTCCTTCGCGTGCGATTAAAGCAAAGATACAACGTTCCCACTGCCGTTGGGTTTACTTTACTTCGAAGCCTACAGAAATGATGTCACTTCCGGGTTAACGTGAGAATCACCGAAATACATTAGCGCGTCTTACTTTGTGCTCCTACACACGCTGTCTTGAACTCGTATGGTTAAAAGCGAGGTTAACAGAGTTTATGCTATTACAATTAAGCCCAACTGTAAAAGACTTTAGCTGAACGTAAAAAATTTTACAATGTAATTGAAGGTTGTTGTTTACCGCTCATTTGTAAGTGTTTTAGACTGGTCGATTGTATTTTGTAACTTTTTTGTCTTCGAGTTCAAAGTTCGTTACGTTGACTTACTTTTTTTCCATACATTTTGGATTTTTAATGAAAAATCATTCACGTGGAGAATATTTACATTTCACCTACATTACTTTTCGTGTATACGGTTGTCCAACGTAGTTCCATTTGAAACAAGTGACTTATTCACGAAAAAGACGATGCTTCCGCATACAAAGCACGACCGCTGTAAACACTGACATTTTTCCGATAAAAGAGATAAAAGTTTAATTATATTCCGAACGAAATGCCATACAAAAAAGTTTTACGTTTGTCACTTTGTACTGTACCAGAAAAATATATGTAACAACTACTTATTCTTTCGTATTTAACGCTGGTGTAAAATATTCGATGAGTGCACATTTGATTTTCTGATGATATATGCACAATACACTCAAAGATTAATCAATACAAGTCTTAATTTTTTTTTCGGTATATCGATTACTCTAAAAACGTTCGAAATATGATAGCTTTTGTTATTTATGTGAAATTGTCCCCACTGCTTGTTACAGCATTCCAAGTATTATCCGTACAATACGTCAGGACAACTCAGCAGACAGGATATACATGGAGAGAAGCGAGTTTTTGTATCGGATATTAGCTAAGGACATATATTGGGTACCTATACGTACCTAGAAAAAACTCGAAAAAAAGAGCTTCTCTCACAATACGACGACGAATAGAACAGAGAAAGAACTATCACAGCCGCACGGTGGACGAGAAAAAGTGGTAGCACGTGTGGTTGGGCGTATCTCTTTTCCACGCATTGCTTGGATCGCTAGTAGCTAACGAGTAACTAGAAGCGACTAGAAGTAGAGAAACACTAGAGCCGTGGAGTTCCCCATACGAAAGCGTGAGGGTCTTGCACCACCACGTTACGACCAGATGTCCACAGTGTATGCGTCCCACGAAACCTCGCTCAGCTGGTGAAGCCAATGCAACCTGTCCACGAAGGACAATGGCTTTCCCGAAAATTTGGCGGCCGCAGGAATGATTTAACGCGCCGCTTTCGATCTCGGCCTTGTCTTTTCCATCTCCTCGTCCTTTTTTTTGCTTGGCCTCGAACAACGACCGCCTCATCGCGCCAACTCATCTTACATCACGCGTGCGCAGCATACGCACATATATATACGAGCGAGGCGAAAATCCAAGAGCCCAGGAAAAAAAGAGGGAGAGAGAGAGAGAGAGAATGCCGAGGTAATTTATTTCGATTTAGATTTTTTTTTCTCGCACACATATGCATCGAGAATTTGAGCTGGGGAGGCAGACCACCATGTATATATACGTGGCACTTTATTGGCTTTTGTTTCGCGCGAGTTTCGTTCAATCAGCGCGCTTTTTCTCTCTTTCTCCACTCCGCGCTCGTCGTTGATGGAGTCCATAGAAAGTGCTCGTACATAAATCCTACTGGGCTACAATATTCCTTCGTGACAAAGTTTATCTGTGCCGTACGAGGCTTGTGTCCATCAAGTGCATTCGTGCGATTACGTATGGAGCGCTGTGTTCAACAATAATCCAAGTGGAAACAAATAAATGTGTTGCGTGATGTTTGCGTAACTTGGAGTGGACTGATTTTAAGGTCGGACGCGTTTGTGTGTGTGAAAAATTAATGATTCGTATCTGGCAGGCAGGTGATGGATCTGCGGAAAAATGGCTATTATCCAACAACAATTCTTGGTATTCGAGCTGTTACTCAACAACCAATTGCAGCAAATGAAGAAAAAAAGAAAATCCATCGATTGTTGGAATCACAGAAGCGTTGAATAAAGTATAAAAAAAAATAAAAAATCAAGAGTCAACGCGAAGCTCGCGCTTCTCGAGGAACTTTGTGACAAACAGCGATTTGTGAGAGAAATTTTTTTTGTCGAAGCTAATTGCCATGCCACGCGCGGATGCCGGACACTTTTCGAATGAAAAAAACCAGCAGAAAAATAAAAGAGCACAAAAGAAATGTCGGGGCGCGCGAGATGTGCATTGCCTTTATACGACCTCGGGTTTTTATTGCTCCCGATGCGCCGCTGCTCCTCTGCGTGTTGTTTCACTTTTAATTCAACATATGTCAACGTGACGCCGAACGTTTGAGGATACGTGTGTGCATCAACAGTATATGTACGTAAAAAAAATAAAAAGCCAACAAGTAAATCTAGGCATGTCGAAGAGCCTCTGTCTCGGGAAAACGGATGACTAATGGGTGGCTCGTGCTCGCACATTGTTATTTTTTACCTCCGTGCCCGGGTAGAAACCGTGAGATAATCTACTGTCTCCCGCCAAGGCCAAAACCATCGTATAAATGATCTTATGATGGTGAACCCACTTGGTAATAAATATTTGTGTGTACGAATACCAGGAAAATATTATACAGTGCTGTCAATACCATGCCGATACTGTTTATCACTGGTGACAAAAGAGCCAATGATGCAGTGCAAAGATTCTGCAAGGCCTTTTTCAGCGTTACCTGCGCGATAATGGAGCTCCGCGATTTTCTCCGATATCTGTTATCAGAAACGTATACACAACCTATATATACCGAGGTAAGTATGTGTATATATCTCTTTGATACATCAGGAGCGAGGGAAATTTTCTTTTTTTTTTGTTGTTGATATCGGTTCTGTGTGGGATGCGTGGTTTTTTTCGCGTCTGCTTGACTGTGTATTATTCATCGACGATATTGGAAATTATGTACATGTACTTTTTTTTCTACTATTCTCGTGAGATGAAATTTAGCTGAAAAATTAAGTTATCTGTAATCGCGTGAAGAAAATGAGTATATACTCTACCCAAAATAACAAGTGGACAATTAACTCGGGTTAACCAACGACAACTAATTTTTTTAGTTGCAATTTTTACTGCTGAACTATGTTTAACTTTCTTCTTTTTCCAAACACATCTACAATTACGTATAATCCGTGACTTTTACTTTAATTGAAAACCATCCCGCCCAAAGTTCTGATCCGCAGTAGCAACGGTAATCTTCGGATAATCTCATAAACGACAAATAACTCGCACTCGCGACTCGTTGAAATTAAGCGATTTCCAAACTCGTTCGTGAGGGGCATTTCGCAAATAATTGCACAATGCGAACAAGCAGTGCCACGAAATTTAAATACATTGAGCGCAATTAGGTCGGCAGTGATAAAAGAGGGGGTGGAAAAGTAGGGCCGTTAAATGTTAAGGATTGGACCGGATCGGCGTTGAAACACACGGTGACATAACCACGGGCGCGCAAACAGGAGAAAACGAACGAAAGAAAAAAAAAAAAAAAAGAAACGACATAATTTTCACCCACCGTCGTAAAAGAGCCTGTTACGCACACACACGAGCGATGTAATTTCCAATTCGGCCTTAACGAAGTGCCATTATTTATAAGCGCCATAAAAGGTGCGGCCCCGGTCTTCTTCCCAGAAAAAACACGAGAGCGCAAAAATACACCGAACCAAACTACACTCATGGTGGTGTAAGAGAAAAAAAAAAAAAAAAAAATGTAGCCATAGTTCACAAAAGGCGCAAACGTCATCATAACGAATATTCCCCCAAGAAGCACGAAAGCGATAACCACAAAACGATTTGGATCCTCTTTTTTTGCTGCCACAACGTGAGAAGAGAAAAAAAAAAAAAAAAAAAGGCTTTGGAACCGTGCGTCCTACACTCTCCACCGCAACCGACCTTTAAGGCCGAATATCGAGAAGCTCCGTCTCCTTTTTATCCCGAGGATTCAAAAGACTGTTGGCCGAGTGTGGCATAATAGTGGCAGGAGCTCCATAAATTGTTTGTTTTTCTGGGAGCAGAGCCGTATCGGAAGGGATTAGCCGAGAAACGAGAGAGCACCGGAGCTACGTCGAGACGAGGTGGTTTCTCTCTCTCTCTTTTTTCACTCCCGCTCGTTACGCGCGAGAGAAAAACCGGTCTGACCGCAGAAGCAGCGGAAACGACGACGACGATCATTCGTAGAGACCATTAAGAGACACCGAGACTCGATTTCGGAGCTTCAACGTCGCTCATTCATGTATATTTTCCCTTCTCGTCTCTATTACGCAGGTACCTTTACGTCGCGTGCATGCAATCGAGAGGAGAAAAAAATACCAAGGTCTCTTCGAGGGTCGGTGAAAAAAAAAAAAAAAAAATCATCTCGCTCCAGATTTCGTCCCTGCGCACTATTCACAAATGTACTTACAAAATCTTCGATGCGAATCTGCAAGTAAGTAAAACATGGAGGGTGCACTGCTCGCACCTATAGGTCCCGTTCGTGTACGAGTGGGTTAGTCCGGCAGACGAGGTGGCGTCGAAGAGTCGCCGATGCAAATACATATCGACGATGCATCCACGGGATAAGCTCGGTACAGATGGGTATACACATCAGCTCGCCCGGATTTCTCTCCAACACATATACCATCACCCGCTTTTTCTCCGTGTGCACGATGCAGTGCTTCGTTTTATGTGCTGCAGCGTTCTTCGTTCATACGCGTAATATGTACTCTCCTCTATCTGGTCCCGGCTTATCTCGACTCGTTTGCGACTCTGTGAGATTTCGTACGTGTATGCGTACGTACGTGCGATCACTTTTTATTTTTCATTCAAAGTTTTGCCTTTTGGCGTTTCGGAGAGGCGTGTACAACCGAGCTTGATAAGATATTTTGTGTCCATCATAACGTTTTTTTTTCTTTCTTTCTTTTTTTTTTTTTTTTGAAGCATGAGGGATAAAAATATTGTGTCCATAATGAAATTGATAGTAAATGGGCCGTCTCGGTGAGTTTATTGTCGATGAAGGGCACTGATGTCACCGAAGAATGGTACGTGTCAATTTTACTATTCTTTTGTCAAAACAAGGTTTTGAAATACATAAGTATCCGGGAATGACCCACAGACATGGGATCCCAACAATCAGGTTCACGGATGTAGGAGAGAAAAAGTCACAAGAAATTTTCTCAAACTCCATGTTGTCGTATCATATCACATTTTTTTTATATATATATTGAGGAAAATCAACAGCCTCATTAAATTGCTAAATGACCAGAGTTATCATCCAAGTAGATACAGACCATTTTATTCGCGGAAGATGATCGGCATTTTAATACATGTGGGGGCACATAATAATTTGGCATTAACGCGTTAGGTAAAGTGATACAAAACGGTTTAAGTGAACTTTACCACTTTCTAGAAGGTGGAATAGACACACTGGCGATACTGTTGATGTAGGTAATAGAGATGATGAAGCTAGTAACGGTTTAACGGCGGAGAAAAGAGTGTTTGCAGAGAGGTGAGAGTTTAAAGACTTCAAATGGCCAAGGAGCTGCACTTCGGTACCAAGTCCAGGCGTAATGCAACATGGTAGTAGTGGCCTACATGTTGGGTGAAACTACCAGAGACCAGGGCTGGATTTCATTCTTAATTAAAGCTTTCGGATCATCTACCAACTCTTCGGTCATACTTTAGAATCAGAGGTGAGGACATGAAATCCAAGTTCCATAATAGACTCTGGGATGCTAGAGAACTTGAAGCCGGAGCAGACGGAAGGTATAACAAAGGGACTGATGAATTGAACTTTGAGATCTACCTCGTAAATATTATGTTGTGAGAACCACAAGAGAGTACGGCTCGCCTGAAACCCCAAAAGAAGAGTCGCCATAGTGGAATAATGATTTTTTTCATTTCGTAACCCAATTTAAATGTAGTTGAAACAAGTTTGCATGTATTATTCGCGGAAAAGAATGAGATTCCCAACGAATGTGAATGCCACTCGAAGGCAGAAAGGAGAACACATGTCATTTTCAGAGTCAAAGGAAAAGAAAAACAAGAAAAAGGCACAAAAGAGTTTGTATTCCACCTTTATTCGGCGCAGCTGTCCATACTTTATACGCGGACACTTATCTCCGATTACAATATTTAAACTCAAACGTGCAATGTCTCAAACTGAATGCACACACGGAAAAGGCAACACAAGACACGAAACCCGCAAGGGACAAGTTTGGAAAAAAAAGGGAACGCACATGAGTTGTTCGCGCAAAATGTGTATACACACAGTAGCCTTTTTCACATCCGTAATACACGTACTTGCAATACAATATGCATACTAATATGTACGCGGCAGCGAAATTACGCTTTCGAGGGGGAAAAGTGCGTATACTTACGCGCTTTATGTAATTATTGCGCTGCGCATTTAGTGAATACGTACATGTATGCAAGCGCGAATGTAAATATGTCCCCCTCTTTTGCTGTACTTACTCGTATACATCACATAAGGCACGTATCCATATTTTCCAGTGTTAAGTAAAGGCTATATATATATGTAGTCGCGAATTAAAGGTCAACTTGAAGGATGCGTGTGTAGTGCACAAGTGACTGTGCGATCGCTTGCTTAATGCGTGTACACTCGAGGCCCTAATTATCATCATCTCCCATAAGGATTAATATAAATATACAAGTATATATACGTAACGAAACGTATACAGCCACAGAAAGGAGAAAAAGTTGTGTATACACCACACACATGTACATCATAACGCGTGCGACTATCGCGCGCGGCTCGCTTCTCTCTCTCTCGTTGTCTCATATTCGATTCGCATATAATAATATGTGTATATAGCTATTAGACGCTTCTGCCGCTGTGGGAACGTCCTGCCTGTGCGTCTCCCTTTTTTTCCCTGCTCCTCTCTGCTCCGAAAGCTTATATATCCTCATAATATATATACACGCATTTACACAATATCCACACGTATCGTGTATAGATATGTATATATATTTTTTTTTTTCACTATCTCTTTCTTTCTGCTACGACTTCCTAAAGTTTAACACACACGATCGTACGTACGTTTGTCGCTTGCGGCAAAAACGTTGCGTTGGGAATAGTAATAAGTAAGGGGAAACGGTATAACCATATAATGTGTATATATACACGTGTGGGGGCCTCGATAAAATCTCGACTGCTTAGTGCCTTGGTCTTACAATTAGTACGAGGTTAACGACTGCTTGTGAGTACTCTACAAAGCTGTTTTTTTTTTTTTTTTTTTTTTTTTTTTTTTTTTTTTTTTTTTTTTTTTTTTTTTTT
>NW_019379654.1:2596687-2664475 GCF_000648655.2 Copidosoma floridanum
ATATATATATATACATGAATCACGTTCATTTTGACGCGAGTGAAATATAACCCAATCGATGTATGGTACAATTGTTCGTGTACACTCCCAATAGGGAGGTAATAAGTTCCCACCGTATAGAGTCAATAAATATAAATGTTATCCAGCGTAAAATGAAAAATCAGAGGAAAGTTGCTTATGCGCTTCAGCCATAATTTCATGGACTCCTCTTGTCTTTTGGAAGACGACCATGAAAACAGATGAGAAAGAAACAATGAAGGAAGGGAAAAAAAAGGAGAACGACATAGAGTCTCGGTCTCGAGTATGTTTGTACATCACATGTATGCGGGTGTCGCGATAAATTTCCCAGGGATGGACGTACGTGTGCACGCTGTTCAACCTGATTTTCTCTTCTCCCGTTACACACGTGCTTTTGCACCGTCTCGGCTATCTTCTCGTCGAAATTTCTCCCCTCGGCCCGTCACGGTCCATTTCCCCGGCTCTCTTCACTCGTCGCACGTGAGGCTCTGCAGGCGCGCCCGACTCTCCCTCTCCTCCGGATGCAGGGAACATTTTTCCTTTACGAGAGTCTGGCTCCTCCTGCCCGGGACAATAAACTGGAAGGACACGGTCTCTCGAGCTTTTTCAAATGCATGTACCCACACGCGAAGAGGAGACTCTTTTATCTCTCGCGGGAAGATGAAAAGCGATAGGATCGGGAAAACGACGCCAGAGGCAGCGTAACACGGAGACGAGGAGAGGGGCAAAGCTGCCCTCGAGACACGCGATGTTCATTAAACACCGATGGCAGATTTTTCCCTCCAGACGGAGGACGAGAGAATGAGAAAGTAGTGTGCAATGTATTCATATATATATATATAAATTATATGTACATAGAGAGATGATGATGATGATGATGCCGGTATCATTAACGCTCCTGTTCCTCGCTTCCTTTTTTTTGTTCTCTCTTTTACTTTTAATAAATGAGGAAGTGATTTCGGAGGGATGGAAAGTACAAGTGACGGGTCGGACGGACCCCAGAGCGAACGGATATGGATACGAGGCGCGGGCTCGTGTTAACAGGTCTCTTTTGAATATTTTTGGGCTTATTAAGTTGTATGGGATGTCGGGCACCTTGTCAGTGTTTCAATCATCGTCGGGATTTTAACATGGGAACGTCCTTTTTTTTCTAAATATTCGAGTAGAAGGTGGATTACACGCTACGTTAATTGATGATGCTTTCTAAAATAAACGTGTACGCATCACGTCATTATGAATTAATTTATTTAATATGGTACTAACCATCTCTTTACGCACCAACAAATCTTATTCAAGTTTTATTTTATGTTTTTTCCTACTTTCCTATTTATTTGTAAACGATAACGAAGGCAGTGCAGGTATTTCAAAAGTCATTTTTTTTTTTACAGATTTTGTTGAAACTTTGAGTGCAAAATTTCTCAGAGCTAAGAAAACATTTACTAGAACAGTTCCATGTAAACATTCTCTAAAAATAAAGTAATACTTTTTTACACAAAGATTTTTTTTTAATTTTATATGAATGTTTTGTTAAAGTAAGAAAAAAAATCTTTTTTCAGAATTTATCTCCTTATAAATAAATAAAAAATAATTTTTTTATAGTTTGTGCCTCAAAAACTAGTTTTCGGCTAAATATGTATTTTTTTCAACACCTCTGTTTTTGAGATATCAGTCATATCAATTTTATTTTTGTAAATGGTAATGCACGACTATAGTATTTCAAAATACATTTTTAAAATCATAATGTAAAAAAAAATCAATTTAAATTCAATGCATTGGGAAGTGTAGGAAAAAAAAATCATCGCAGCTGGCAGCGTTGATGCAATGAGTCGATTAATATTAATTTGTCGGACGCAGTGACATTATCACCACCCTCTCCGATCTAATGGCATTAAACACACGTCCGTTCTTACATGTGCTTCGGATCCGGTCGCTCTATCGAATTTATGAACGCAGTTCGTATTTTACTGGCACGTAATTTTTTGCTCCGAGATAAGCTCGGATCGCTACTCCAGTACGAGATTTATGATCTTGCGATAATTATTCATACGCTACAGTGGATGAAAAATTGGTCAAATAAAATTCCTTTCGATTTATTTAAAAACTTGGCATAGTTAAATTAAACTATAATTTAAATTTCAAGTGATGATTTTTAATCCTGAAATATACATTGATTTGCACACTTACAATCCATGAGTAAAAATTTACTTGCGCATGCAGGGCAAAAAAAAAAAACAATTCCCGTAGCTTTCGAAAAAAAAAAAAAAAAAAATTAAATTAAATTCCGCATGTTCGAAAGAGAAAAAAAATCCCTTTTACGACGAACCCGTCACACAATCGAAAAATAATTAAAACCCCTTTTCTCTGAAATCCAATACAATAGCCATCCCATCGGATTTAATTATCACGTTTTTGTACCCAATCCCGAACGCCGCATCAATTTAATGAACTCCGCGTATCTCTTCTATGCTCGCCCTTATCATTCGACCGCCTGTACAGTGTCCTGGACAAGAATGTAGCAGGCGGTTGACCACTTGTAAGGAAAAAAAAAGAATCTCGGAACTGGGCAACGGTCTCGAGCCACCACTCATCTCGTAAATTTTTTTTTTCCAACAATCTTTGCGGGAGACAGTCTACAATCCACTGCATAGCAGCCCGGGAGACATGGTTCGACAGCAGAGACGAGCCTCTCACCGGAGCGCATTCTTTCGGGAGTAGGTCGTCGATTAACTCTCTATGCCACTGTTTTTATGTTAGTGAATGCACCACGTCAAAAGGAAGTCGATCAGAACGAATTTTCGAGTGGGAGAGAATTAATCGATGGATATTGGCTTATTTCACAAGGAAGTGTTAATAATAACAATAATAATAATACACAGGCGTAAATTATCATATATTAACGATAGGAATAGCAAATAATGCACGTCAATAGCCATAAAGATATTGCAATTGATGAAATCGTTTCGAAAATTTTTAAATCGCAGCCTACGATGGTTACGTATCAATCAAGTGCCATAAGTTATATGAATAAGAGTATGTTTGCGAGTTTTTAATCGCTGAAGCTTTGATCGCCCAAACACACGTTTTATTAATAAATAATAACAAATAGCAGTTGGATTTCTAATCACCGGTACTTCAATACAGAATCATCTTATAATTCAATTTTTAAATTTTTATTCATGATTCAAAAATGATTCACGATTCAAAATGATTCAATCGTGATTCTGAATCATTTGAATCACGTGGACAGCTCCTCGAGTATTTGGCACACAAAATATATACAGCGTGCGAAGTATTATGTGAAAAATAGCTCCTAGGTATTTCAGACCCAGTGTATTAAAAAACTACTAATTCCTGTATTGTTGAAAATTTAACAAATAATTCGGTTGTGCTGAAAATTTAAAAAAGGAATTTGCAGTTCTTTGGGTCCACTCTTTACAGTAGTTACAGATAAATAGAGGTAAAACGGCAGAGCAACCCACACAAATATCGTCTATAGTGTTAGTTTTCGTGTACCACGCAAATATTATGAAATTTCTGTCTAACGGTGACTTTAAATGACCTGCGAACGTTACTCCACTTTATTTGCCCAGCACTGTTTCGCAATGCTTTTAACAGCGTTTATTACCAGAGTGTATATTTTTATTCCCTACGGTGTTTGTGTATCGTGTATAGACTGAAGCGGGAGTCGCGTAATTTTGGCTTCGATGGAGAAAGCGAGAGAATATAATATCAGCTTCGAGCAATTCGTGCGTTGTCGATTGGCCGTTTGAATTCAAGATTGGGCAGTTATTTTTCATTCGTTAGCAATAGATTGACGTGAACGTGTATGCGTGCGCAATTCAATTTCAATTCGACAACGAATCGCGATAAAACCCGTACTCTATTATAGAACTGAATGTAAATATGAAACGAACGAACGAGTAACGGTGGTTTGCACAATTTACAAGGACTATTTCAAAATTAGGAATGCGACGCAAATTCACGATTTTGTCTAACGCAAATAATTTGAATCAATGTGCTACCGTGTAATTTTCGGCCAAGACAATTCTCTGTAACGCACGTTCATCCTCCTCCCAATATCCTCTCATACAATAATCGCATACTTAACGTCCACACCCGGGGATTAAAAATACAACCTTTACGCGTATGTAACTCACTAAATGAGTAGATTGAAACTCGAAAGTTAAAAACCACAATCCTCGGCTTTCAGCACCCGAAAATACCTCAGATGCATCCCGTTAAATCCACGTGGCGCCTCAATTTGTCACACTGCAAGCATCTAGCCGAGCCTCGAGCAACACGCTCCTGGCACGCAAAATATCAAATATCACGCTCGTATATACTTGTGTCTCTCTTTTCTCGGCGTGAAAGCGCACGGCCAGCAGCACCAGTGACACAGCTGAGGGAAGGGATTATTGTAGTACGCGGCAAGGGTATTATTCGTCATCCTTTGCAGTGCATAAATCAAGCTTAAGGACTTGAAGGAGTGGGTGCCAACATTTGCATAAGCTCGAAAGGAGTGCGGGGTCCTTGAGTGTGCATTCCCTGATGGTGCTCGTTGGGTCGCCGCGCACTTGG
This sequence comes from Copidosoma floridanum, assembly GCF_000648655.2. Next base: position 2,601,284 of record NW_019379654.1, read on the forward strand.
CTTGTAGCAACTCCTCGTCGCCCGTGTACCATCGGATCAACGAGAGTCCTTGGGCCATCCTTGATTGAGGGGGGAAAAAACTAAGTAATCGAGGTAGCTGATGATGAGGCTGGAGCGTGTATGTGTATACGGAGCAAAAGTACCTCTTTGCGTTTCAATTATGCGACAGGTCATCCTTACGTGTTGTAGGAGCAAAAAAAAAAAAAAAAGTTAAGCAGAGCGGGAGATGTCCTTAAGCTGGCGAGATTTGGTCAGAGCGAGTTTCGTCATCGGTGCGCCAGAAAGGAAGAAAACAACGCCGCGATTCACGATCTCACGTACAAACGGGCACGAGAGAGAACACATACCCTGCGATTTGCGTCAATCATTACAGGTGACACTCGTGTGTATACTCTTATCTTGCGCAACAAATCAAACAACACAAGCCATCGCCTACTCCTGTCTTGCTTTTTCTCGTAATTTTCCTGGCTTTCTGTGGCCTTTCTCGTCGTCGTCGTTGCCGCGTATTTGCATAATACTCAAGCCACAGCTGGAAAAAAGCAGCGAGGTTCGCTTTTTGAGTGTCTCTTTGGGGAGAAAATTAGCAAATCTCTGGTGTGAATATGACGGGAGAGCTTATTACAAGAGAGTAGGTTTGGTTTCAACATTTTTTTTTTTTTTTTTTTTTTTTTTTTTTTTTCAGTCCTGGTGTTTCGAGCGGTTAAAGTCGTACAACCCAAGAGTTTTCAGAGAAGAGTTCTTAAAAGTATAGTGGAACATTTTTTTTTTTTCTTTTTCTTTATTGTTTAACGAAATTACTATGCACATATGTGAATTTTCAGTAACTGAAACTCAAACGTAAAAAGGAAACTAAATGAATGGAAAATTGTTCTCTTAGATTTTTCGAGCGTAATATCGCAAGCGAATTGAAATAAATTATTATTTTCCAAACATAGATCGTATGAATAAGTAATAAAAAAAAAAATCATCCAATCATCTTTGAAAAACCAAGAAATCAAGAGATTACACGTCAAACAAACGCAAAGGAAGGAAATCAGCTAATCGAATGATCGTCAAGCAAAAACAGAGAAAACCCAGAAAATAAGGCCATCTGCAGCGTATAGGAGAAAGTGAAGGATTGATCGGTCGCAAGGGGGGAGAAGCCGTGCATGTGTGTCATCAGCCGCATCGCTGTAAATTTAATATCAAGTTAACGTACACAGTGCCACTTATATCGGAAAACGAAAGAACCAAATCGAAGATAAGAAAAAGAGGATACCCAGTGTTATAAATAAATGCAGCAGAGAATGTGCTCTGCAAATACGAAAAGGCGTGGGGCATTCATATTTTTACGCACACGCTTGTAAAACACAGACGCACGCAAAACCAAAAAGCTCATACATCTCGTACGCAAGAAACAGATTCTCTCACCGATCGTGCAATACGCAGAGGATCCTTAGAATCGTCACTCTTGTTCACATACTTACACTCGTTTTGACGAGCAACGCTGACAGGCAACTTTGAGTTGTTAATTACCTCGAGTCTCAACTCGATTCCCTAATGTCCATATGCACGTCATGCAACGCCCAGGGCTTCAATGACTGTATGGTATACGCACGTACGTGCGATTTTCGCCTTTTATGGACTCAGTACTACTCGTCGCATACACGTACCCAGACGATCTACTTGGTAACCTCGATCACCAACCGTTCCAGCTCTTATGCTGATTGGCTGTCTCTTTTTCTCCCCTTTTTTTCACCTCCCCCGGTCTGCAGGACGATCGATGGTATTGTGCGCTCGTGTGGCTACACGATAGATGGTCGCTTGATGATAAAACGCAACTGGCGCGCGCTGATCGATACTCTGGTGTGGCTTTTTATATCCATGCTCGAGAATACAGTACTTTTGTTTGTGTCGGTTTATGAATGTTTTTTCTTTTAATTTAAAATTGTTAACCATTATTTGTATGTTGTTGTGTAAAAATATTGACATAATCTATTTTGAAGAATTACGTGTATAAATAGAAATAATTTCCATTACGTTTACGTTTCTTCCTTTAAAAAGTATCAAACATAGTTGAACAAACTTCATTTGTTTTTTAAAGTTGGACATAAATGAGGGTGAAAACAGTACAGAAATAATGTTATGTTCATACTCCTAAGTTTGTTATAAAAGAATCGAGTTAATGTCAAGCATTTCACATTTATTGCAAGAACGTTGTTTTTTTTTTCATTGGTTCTTGTTCAAGTTTTTATATGATGAACATTAAAATTATTTCCATACTTCACAGATTTTAACAACAAAACAGAGAAAGGGTGGACCACTCTCGGTAGGTATGGTCGGTTAAAACGTGTTTTTCAGTTTTTTAAATGCTCTTGGCTCGATAAAAAAAAAAAAAAATGTGAAAAAATGTCCCAAAATGCCCTTTTAAATAACAAACACACGTGAATTTTTTAAAACTTTTTCAGTACTAAATTCGAATTTTCAGACATGTTAGAAATTTTGTAAAAATTCTAGAAAAAACCCTTTACTGAGTAGTATAGTAAAAAAAATTTTTTAATAAAACAAACATTTTTTTCTACTATTATGAATTTTTGCAGATTTTTAAAACAGATGTAACAGGTCCAAAAAATCAAATACTGCTATTTTTGGCATTTTTCCGCATTTTTACTACGACAAATAAATATAAAAATGTTCGTATAATTTATTATTAAAAACCAATTTTTAGTTAAGGTTTTAAACTGTTTCTGCATTTATTAGTTGCAATGATATGAGAAAAAAAATCAAAATGGCAATTTTTTATTTTTGTAAACCTGTTCTACTACTTAAAAAAATCTGGATAAATTTACGGCAATAGAAAAAAAAATGTTTTAAAAAAAAAAATTTATTTGTCGTACTACACAAAAAATTATTTTTATTACAATTTTTTTTAAATTTCGTATGACACTGAAAATTTGAATTTAGCACCAAAAATTTTGTAAAATATTTTTGTATATTTATTATCCAAAACGTGCATTTTAAAAAACTTTTCAAATTTTTTTTGCATGCTAAGCTGAAAAAATAAATTGAAAAAAAAAAAAAAAAAAACTGAAAAAACTAAAAAAAAAAACTTTTTATTAATACGGAAATAACATTAACAGTTATTTAAAAAAATATGTCTCAATAATAATTGTTACTTTATCTTTTTCTTTTACGAAATATGAAAATTTAGAGTCACAACGACCACACTCCTCGTGCAAAGAAATTAAATAAAATCCAGCATCCAAGTACCTGTATGGTAATTTAAAAAACAAAAAGAAAGAAGAAATTAAAAAACAACGGCAACCCCAGTGAAAAAAAAAAAAGAAAAAAAAAAAACATGCTTCCGCTGCTAGCTCCCTTGCCTCCGCCCACGCAAATATCCGAACTCGCAAGCCGAGGTAATTTATTACCATCGAGTAAGCCTGCACGTCAAAAGAACGACGAGAATTTCGTAAAGGCGTTTAACACGCCGATCGACAAGCTCCTTTCATAAAACACACACTGCCCGCACACGTATACCTCTCCAAGTATCAGTAATCCTGCACACATCCATCAATAATGCATGAGCACGAGCAACAGAGAGCGAAACTCGCATCAAGCTGGTTCGCGCGTTGCTGCAGCGCAACTTGCTTAATGTGTGTATATAAAATATACGTAGGTACATACGTGCAGGTTACACTGTTTCCACAGCTCAGCAAAAGTTGCCTCCTACGACCAATTCGCAATTTATCGGCTCTCTTTCCCTCGCGAACGCGCGGGCATTGAAATAAACGCTTATCGCATCGTCTGTGATAAACATTCGAGTACAAACAACCTCATGTACCTTCCTACCTCGCATTTGCTTATTTTTCCTTTGAGAAAGCAGAGCGACAAACTCGCATCGATGAAGAAGAATAAGGAGGAGAAGAAAAATAAAAGGACGCGGCCGGTTCCCCGAGCTCCTCCTTTTGGGGCGGTCAGCTTTTTTTGAAGTCACCGAACACCCATTATGCGCCGTACATCGGATGCATATGTAGGTGCACCCCCCCGAAACCGCCGCTACTCCTCTCTCAGTATAGAGCAGGACTCTCGTCTCTCTTTGCTCGTATACATTGTCCGGAAAAAAAGAGGAGGATTTAAAGGAGAACACATGTATAACACAACATGGGGACGAAGAACAGTGAAAAGTGCGGAGGTACATATAAAGTGAAACAGAGACACGTAAGCATGCGTCTGCGTTCCCTCACGAATAATCTCACGATGGGAGATCACATACACACGCATGTATGTGCACTGCACGTGCTCTGGAGGCTCCTATGGCGAAAAAAAAAAAAAAGAAGAGTCTGTCTCGTTCGTTCGCATTCCAATGTGTACCTATGCCCCATTACGGAGGAGAACCAAGTCGATTCCAGAAAAGAAAATACACACACACACACACATCCACGACAGGAGTATACCTACTGTGGAGAAAAAGAGAGGCAAGGGGAAGGCCACATGACACGAATCCACCCACGCGTCCTTGCTGGACCTGCTTATTGCATGCGGCACTATAATAACACTATACCATCAGCATCGCTCTAGGTGACCCTGCATTATGTATATATATTAGGTGTGCAACTGCTTGCTGCTGTTGTTGCCCGGTTTCTCGGAACCAGTGGTGGTGTGTGGGCGAGGGGGCATGATGATGCTTCTGTTTGGCTAATGCTGGCCGTTTAAATAAATATAAATTAAATGCTCATGTATACGAATGTCAGAGAGATTAAATGAACTATGTGTAATGAGCAGATTATTATTACGTGAAAGATGTTTTCTATAACTTCCTTGAAAACTTAAGCGAAAAATTTTATTAACAAATGTGATAATCAAAAAATAATTACGCAAATTACATAATTTTAGTTCCAACAGACTATAATATTTATTTCCTGTATGTTTTGATCAGCAAATCCAAAATACATTGAAAATTATCAATTTAGCCCGCTAGAACATTTTCATTTAATGGGACTACTGTGTGTAATAAAAAAGACGGAAACTTAAGTAATTTTTATATTTTCAGTATAAATAAACTTTTTAGGAATTTTGAACATTTGTAACTTTGAATCTTTTCTGATAAACTGATACATATAATAGATGAAAACAGATAATGAAGCTAAACACATTTATAAATGGATAGATGGATAGATAGATCATTAGTAAATATTTACTGTAGGTCTTCCAAGAAACCGTTATCAGTTAATAATGACCATGCGAACTATCAATCAAAAATATATAATAGTGTTATGACTATTCGTTAGACGTATTTCTTAATACCTTTAACCAATATCCATTTAGTGTGTGGTATCTCTATTAAAATCTAAAAAAAATTTGTTATCAGTAGCTTTAATCTGTTTGCTTAGAGACGTGAGACAACCATACGTTAAATTTAAAGTAACAGATGATAAAAATAGATTCAAAAGGAAAAATTGAATCACATGGATACTCTCGTTTATCAACTTCTTCCTTCAAGTTTTTGCTGTCTAACAGGCTCAAATAATTGAGTCTTGAATAAATTAGTAGCTTGAAGAGTGAAACTAAGAGATAGAGAGGGAACTGAAACACCTCGACAAATTAATCAGCTCGTGCCGCTAAGGCCCTTAGAGCAAGTATAGGGGAACACAGCTTATTTCCATTGAACATTTTAACCTCTTATTATAGCCTCTCAGTATACAAGTATACCTGTGTGTACTGAAAGACCCAGCTTGAAAGCATGAGAGAGCCCGAGAAAGACAATCTAGGTGACATGTTCACTATTTTTTTCACCAACGACACCTTTGGGTCTCTCGATTGGCGTAGAAGAAATTGATTGAAGACATATGTGTGAAGAGGATATCTGAATCAGCACAAGTGCTCATTGTGGGAGGAAAGTCTAATTTTGTAACACACTATTTTATATATTACCAAAGCAGCTTCGATATTACAATTTTAAATATAATTGCGATTAAAATGTATGAAATGCATTTTTTTTTAAACTCATGAATTTTTCACGTTCAATATTTGTATTATAACGCCAACAAAGTAATACTTTACCCACCCAAATTCTGAAATACTTTATGTTAAAATGCGTAAACTTGGTAAAATTTAAAAAGTGTCATTTTTAGGCAGACAAGTTCCCAACAATCGGAAAGTCCCCACACTCAGCACACAACTACGATACTCAAAAAAGATTTTGTAAATTCAATTAAACGTTTTGTCACACAGTACTGATAAAAATTTTCAATAAAATAATTAGTTTTTAAGCTTATTTGAATTAATTAAAGCACCTTTTCAAACAAAAAGATTTTATTCCTCGTATAATAGACAAAATAATTTAATTTTACTGATTCTTTGAATGAATCACTTATACATTATTCTAATAAAATATTGTAATTAGCTCTATCTGATTAAATTTTTCGTTGGATATTAAATAATTTATATGTAATAACGAACCATTAAAAAAAAATTTGTTTTTGCTGATAACAATCATCTACATATTGTTTTGATAAAAAATAAACATCTATTAAACCAAATATTTTCAATCTCCTTTCCTTTTGGTCTCATTTTTTCTCTCTTTTGTATCGCATTATGCCCAGCCCATTAATTTTAGATACCATTAAAACCATGATATAAATATTGTGCATTTTTTAAAACATTACATTTACTTTAAAATTAAATAGAGTTCATCTCCCTGGTTCGGGTACATAAAATCAAAAAATGTATGATATTGAAGATGGTATAATTTCAGGATGTACATACATTCCCTCTGTTTATTGACATTTGTACATTTTTATAGACCGACTCACGTATGCATTTTTTTATTCTCCGTAGCTTCAGTCCCAAGTGTGGTGCTTTTCAAGGGCTCTCGAGACTTTTCTTCCCGTGGGGAAAAATTCTAGCACCCCCGACACGCACACATACATATAATAATCATAAAAAGCTCACTATAGGCGCGAACTGGCAAACGAACGCTTATTGTGGGTACACGCCCGAGCGAGCTCTAGCACACACTACTATCATTATCGCGTGCAGTATTTTTTTTTACAACAAGCTAGTGCTTCACGAGTTGGTCCTTTTTTTTCTTTTTTTTTTCTGTGTTGCAATAATTAATTTATGCTTTAATTTCACATGATAGCAATACAGGGCAGTGCAGCCGTGCGCCGAGTGCGAGGGGGCTCCAGTTTTAATTAAATCTGCGAAGCGCGACATTCCAGCTGCAGCAAGGCAGACAAAGAACACTATAGATATATGTATCGTACGAATAGCACTGCTGCTCTGTTCTTTTGGTCAGTTATTCGATTGAAGGTAATCGGACTGCGGCCGAACTTTGGCCATTAAACTATGGATAATTCAGCGATCGCGTGCGTAGATATACCAAGCTTCGTATTTTAATATTTCAACGGCGTTTGGTAAATATTTGTTAGTTATTTTTAAAAGGCTGACAGTTGATGCTTGCTGGACTTTTTTTAAAATTTAAATAGCTCACACGCGCGCACACACACATGTTTACTCTTACGTTTAAAGATAAAAAAAGCTTGAAAAAAAGATGATTACTGACTTGTCAATGAACTGCACGGCAGATGTATTCATAATTACACTTATATAATACTGTCTCGTGTACATATTATATTATAAATTGTACGCTTCGATTTGAAATTAATAAAACATATTTACAACATTTTCCAGAAATATCCATTATTTCATACTTACCACCAGAGTGCTATCTATAACGATAAAGTCGAATGCTATTAAAATATTCTTAATATGTTTTAAATTGGAAAAAATATGCTGTGTTAAATCAGTTGATCAAATACGTAATGATGTCATTATAGTAAAATAACGATCGTTTGTCCAAATAGAAATCAAAAAGAAAAATTCAACGGGTGGATGATCAATAATAATGATCTCGAAAATCCTGAATAATCTACGTCATTAAAAAGTAATGGACCAGCATAAAAAAAGGGTTAGGGTCACGCACAAAAGGGCCTTATAGATAACAATCATTTCACAACTATGAAAAATGACTATTACAGGATCATTTGTAAGCTTGACGTATTTTATTATCATTATGATTATTGATCGATCGAATCTAAAATTTAACGTGTACATTTTTCATTGTGTCAATCTATATGATAACGATTTTTCATTTCGATTTGTTACTATAATCTAATGAGTGATCAAATACAAATAACGATAAAAATTTAATAAATTACTTTTATATTTTAGTAGAATGACAGAATCAATTCTCAAATTACAAATTTTTTAACAAAAGTGATTTTTTTGTACAAAATCGAGTTTAAATTCGATAAAATGTACTATCAATCAAATATGCAGTGACGATGAAATTTGAAAAACGATTGCTTTATCAACTCATTTTTATCAGTGACGTGAAATGAAAATTCACGCTTCTTTTGTTGAAAAAAAAAAAAAAAAAAAAAAAAAACATAAAAGTGATTCACGCAAAAAATACGAGTCTCGATAATTATTTATCTCCATCAAAGGTGATCCCGCCTCATAAATACTCGAGAGATATATGAACCTAACGTCATTTATAATAAAACTTTATCTACTATATTTTAAGTCATAAAAAAAATATATAAATACACATGTTACGCATGCACGCGAACTACAAAAATGACAACACCGACAACAACACCATCGACAATTGAAGATGCTCGTAAACTTTGTCTGTATCTTCAATTTCTTGACGTGCACGGGCATTGAGAGCTCATGCCAAAAAATAATCGTACGCAGCGTTAAAGCAAAACAAACAGACCGTTCACGGCCGGGTGCCCTCGATGACGATAACAGCACAATCGCTCTCGCCCATCAGGTATTGTGGGCCCGATACTGTCTGACGCACTTGCATGTAAACGCATAGTGGGGTACAAAATTACATAAACGCCGAAAAATTACCTTAAAACTTGGCGTGATGTCAAAAAATAATAAGGGGGTAAGAAAACACGTTGAAAAAAATCTAAAGGATCAACGGCAAACGGAAAAACAACAGCAATACCTATTGCAACATCATAGTTTGCATGAATTTTTCAGTCACATGGCTGCTTACCTGTCGTCGTGGAGTCGCTTGAGGTCGGCCATCTCGAGCTCGAACTTGAACTGCGAGACCTCGCACATCAGAGCGTCCCGTTCGCCTATGACCTCGGCGAGCTCCCGCTGGAGTTGCTCGATCTCCACGTACTGCCGGCTGATCAATCGGTCCTTCTCCGCGAGCATCGCGCTCAGGTTCTGCTGCTGCTGTGCCTGATGATGATGATGATGATGCTCCGTGGGCTCGATACTTGTACCACTCTGCTGTTGTTCCTGAGGATTATGCCCCAGTTGGTGCTTCGTACCGGCTATAACGTCGCTCTGCTGCTGCTGCTGCTGTTGCTCCTGCAGTTTGATGCCGGCTACCTGCTGCACCATGTCGTTTTGCACCACAGCACTCATACTTTAGCACAACGCACAACACGACCCTCTTCCTTTTCTTCTTCTTCTTCTTCTTCTTCTTCTTCTTTATCTCTCCGACTCTTCCTTGTCAATCATCAATCAAACGTTACCAAATGCATGGCACTTGTGCATTGCGTGTATTATGTCGAATGTCGGTTTGCCAAAAGAATGAAAAATAAAAATGAAAAAATGAAAGAAAGGTGGAATGTGTGAAACCCCTGCAAGGACATTAGATGCGGAGATTCCAAGTCGCGAGAAAAAGTGGAGGCTGACGGACGTAATGGAGACGGTTGGATTGAATTAAAATGAGGCTGCTACTCCAGTGCTCCACTGCTGCACGTGATGCGAACATAAATATATACCGCTCTCGCTGCGGGCTGTTGTGTGATGCTGCAGCTCCGGAATACGCTATACCTGAGAGCCAGCGATGACTAGCCGCTCTGTTTCTTCGCTGCTCTCCTCGTAACAACAATCAACCGAGTGTACATACAAATATGGTGTGTACACAATATATCCTACCACAGCTACGTCGGTATAATTTTACCCACCAAGAGACCGCGCGCGAAAACTACAGCGGCGTGGATGCAGCCCACCGATCCTTCTGCTATGCACACGTTGCGCCTTTTAAACACAAGAAAAAAAAAAAAAAAAAAAAAAAAAGAATAAACCATAAGAAAACGAACGAGCCTGTCCAGGATTTCTTTTCTTAAGCACTTTGAATATTCAGTAACGAATCGGTGAATTTGTTCTCATGTGCTGCAGCACAGCATCACTCACATGTACATCTCAGCGCAGGCTCGTGGCGGGCCACTCTCGCCATTTTTGCGACTCCGAAATTTGTTTAACTTTGTTGTTTTCCCATCGTCCTACAGTCGTTGTCCTCGTCATCAATGTTACTCGGGTTGAATCACTCTTTTGCCGGCACACTCAATGAACAATCACTTACATGAACACTCTGAAAAGAGCGTAAAAACGACAGAGTATCACAATATATATACTGTATATCAGCACGAGCACACGATAAAACAAACACGCCGTGCAGAGCCGGAGAGAAAGAGAGCGGGAGCAGTTATAACGTGTATGCGACGCAAGGGGATGAGATGAGGGGGTAAAAAGAGGAGCCTCGCTAACACGAAGCGTCCAAGCCACTCGCGTCCCTCGGGCAGACTGTGTACACCAAGCGGCGGTTCCTCGCCTGCAGAGAGCAGCTCGCGTCTGCGTCTACATGTGTGTGCATGTATATATGTTGTTGCTCCGAGAGCTCCAAAAGTGCTCCAACTGCTCCGAAGCTCTCGCTCTATCCTTTATGCTCTCTCGCAGAAACGCGGACTGCCTGCGCGCCGCGCCGCGAACGGTTTAAACCTTGCGTGAAATCTACAGTACGTGCAGAGTTGTGATGGTTTTATAGCGCCGAAACTATAGATATTTTACTCTATGTAGATACATATGTATTTGCGCGCTATATATAACACGAATGGCATCGATAGGGCAAAATCAGGAATTTTGGGGTGGTTTTATTCTTTCAATGCTCACGTCAGGACTGTCAGGAATTCCAGAACACAACCACGGTGTCAGTAAGATTCACATTATTACATGTATACGTTAAATCAGTCTTTATAAAAATAAGAGGTGTTAAATATACCACTTTGAGGAGGATAGCAATTCTAGGTTGGGTCTCGCGGCGAACCTGATTTCAGGGAAGGTTGGTCGGACAATCGCAAATAGGGCCAAGATGAGGGCCTGATTTGCTGCCTCATATTTTTTCATTTAGCTGCATAGGCGGAACAAGATATAGATTTACGTTGGAAAAGGGGATAATCAAAAGGAATCATTCGGTGTCGTTTATTTATTATTAATGCCTTAAAATGATGACTTATTTTACCCATGATGGCACCACAGGTTTTAATATTAACAATAAATTTTTTTTTCCAACTTTAAAGCACTTTCAAAGCGAATATGATAAATATTGTAAATTGAAAATACGTCAAAAATGTCGGCTTTCAATATAGTTTTTTTTGTAAATGGTTGTAAATTTATAGTTTACTGATCATATTTCAATTTTATTTTTTCGTGGGCAATGATTTTATTAAACCATTAGCTTATAAGTGTAGAAATTTCACAATTAATAATTGTTTTTCAAAAAAGTGTCGTCTCAAAGTAATACTGGAAAGCTTTAATTGAGATGATATTAAAAAAAAAAATCTCCAACTAATACAATTACTTATATTTTAACATTTGAGTTTAAATGTGTTGGGAAAAAAAAAATTTCCACAAAACTAGACAGGGAGAAGCGTGTTTAACATAACTAGCATAATATTAAAAAATATATAAACATAAATTTTGACTAAAAAACGCAAAATTTAATTAATTTTATAGCGCGTTTTGTAATCATGGGTCTAAAATTAAACATTACGTATTAACAGTTGTTACTATTATTTTTTATCTTATATTTAATTAATTTTCATTATTATTTTCCGACATAATTCAATATTACTTTGTGACAAAAGTTTTCTAACATTAATTTGAGATGATCTATTTTTATCATGTATGTATTTTTAAGATTAGACGTTCAAAATATGCATAGACCCGCACCCTGGCTGACGTCGCCAGTCGTGAGTTGTCAACGTTGCGAGCTCTTGCTTACCACCAGATGCTACACGATCAGGATCTGCTTCGGATCCTCCGAGTTATCTATCGCTTCGTGGAACTTTGGGAGTTTGTGTTGCGGTGGCGTTGCTATGGACCAATACAGTTTTGACGATTGAGATATTTAAAAATTTAAATAAACTCACACTTCACGGTTTAATGCATTAAAAGTAAATTAAATCTATGTGCGTGTAGATGAAACTTATTAATAAAAATATATTGTACGAATTCGATCTTAAACAGAAAAAATAACAAATGGAGCTTTACACCCTTGTATTTGTGATGTCACTGACTCAAGACAATATAACTAACTACATTTGTGACTGCGCCATTGCACTGTTGATTCATAAAATAAAGTAAAATCCTATCTTTGTATACTAAAGCCTTTGTATTTGTTCTGTCATTGGATGAGACTCACGAACAGTGGGTGAATTTTAAAACAAATTTAAAAAAATTTAGTTTATAAAACCAATATTTGAAATAATTAAAACTTTATAATGTAAGATAATTAAATAATTTGTATTACTAGATTTAAATACATCAAATGATTCAATGGGAAACATTATTTTAAATATCAATTAGCAAATATAAAATAAGTTCTGCATTATTACAATTATCTGGAAATGTATACTATTTGATTTATTTATACTCCTGAATCCAATTGTCATTTTAAGAGTTAACATATTACTTTAAGAAGCTAAGGTCTTGAAGTTTTCGTTATGGTAATGACAATTAAAAAATTGTTGATACAATGACTGCTTTGAAAAAAGGATTCAAATAGTAGATAGTAACACGATTTTTTTTTTTTTTTTTTAACTATCTTCAAGATTTATGTATCAGGGTGAATTATTTGAAGCACACGCAAAAAGTAAGCTGAGGCATTATTTAATGTATTATATATTATACTTTTCAATTACAGAAAATTGTCAGATTTACGTTGACAAAAAATTTTTGTAAATCTCTTAGGTATACATAGAAGATGTAGTAATTTTCAATTGAAACGTTGATTTCGTAATGAAAGCTGATATAGCACGAACAATCAATAAATTTGGATTCTATCTCACTTCGTGATAAAAGACGGCTATTGTAAGTATAGTACAGTTGCGCAAACAAACACAAAGTACCCATAAAAAGCCATTTGAAGTTCACGCGAGTATAAAAGAACAGACTCTAAAAATATACATAATGTGCGATCGTATGCATCGTCTCGATAGATAACCAGGCGATAAAGTCATTTTTTTCCCGCAAATAAAAAAAAAAAATCCAATGCATCATTAATCATCTCACGACCGAACCACTGAGAAGTACTTGAGTCGAGATAACTCCATACAATTAATTAACGATTAATTGCAGTTGCGTATACTGTAAGATCACCAGTCCCAACAATCTTGTGAAAACCGATTTCTTTGCCGATCTTTCCCGAATTTTCGGCTCAACGACCATAATATGGGAGCTTGCCCCACGCGCTCTACCAATAAATCGCACGTGAGCACACCCGATTATCAGCAACAGTTTTGCCGGCCGATCGCTATCTCACGCCGCGACTAAAGAGCGATCAAGTATACACCGACAATCGCGCGATCACGCGTCCACGGAGCGTCTCCCCTTATTCCCTCCCCCCTTTTTCAGAGACAAAAGCTCAGGCCAGTGATCTGCACGCGTACACGAGTATCTGATGAAACGTGCGGGCCCTCGCAATCACGTGCTATGTGTGATAATATTATATGTGCACGACGACGACTCCCAGATCGGCAACCAATCGGCTTGCGCGCTACGTATGTATATAATACAAATACCACAGAGGCGCTCGCTTGGATTACCGAGACATATATATATATATATACATCGGTACACGCCTTTTTGCCGATTACAGTTGTTTCTATAATCCATCACAATGTAATTGTATAGCATCGGTAAACACTGAATCGTTATACCTTGAGCACATACGAGGCGTGGCGCACGTGTCTAACACGATTTCTGGCCATGGTTTATGGAAGAGAGTTTGCCGTCAAGTCGGAGCTTTGTTGCAAGCTCACCAGCCAGCCTCCGTTGACTGCCGATCGTGCTTATTGTTTGCACTGTGAATAAGCATTGCTTATCGATTCGCGAACCGAATTGACGCGCCGGAGAATGTGGAATTTCTTCCCCCCCCCTCCCCCCGTCTCGATTACACACTTATCGTCGTATATAATTAAGAGAAGTTTAATTCTCAATACGACGAGTTAGGTGAGCTTTACGCAATTTTGAAGATTTTTAATTTAATTATCAGGTGTGTGGAAAATTGGTGCGTTGACTTTGACTACATTATTTAATGTACAGGGAGAACTAGTACGAAGTGGGGTCATTGCGATGATTAAATGTGTTATTTCCTGGCCAATCGGATGACCATCAGATGTCTAGAAGTAAAATGTATGATGCGTGATCTCAATTTAACTTCGTCATTTTCGTTGGGTTAGGTTGAAGTTAAAAAGTATATTACCATCAAGAAATGATCGCTAAAAGTTAATCAGCTTGCCACCACGTTCGAATTGAACACCATACCCAAACACGATTGTTGATGTTACATTTAAAGGCAGTCACAAATAAAGGCAGGATAATAGTAAAATTTCAACATACTATTTTTAAAGTCCATGCGATTTTTGGTCGACTTTTATGTGTAACAGACAGTAAATGTAAAGGTACACTTGGAAATATTTTTGTAAGTATTTTTAGTCGGCGTTCATAGTATTCAATTTTCTAAAAATAATGTTTAATTTTGTTTTTATGTTCGAGGAGAAAAAATACGCTGTATTATCTATGCACAATACGTGTGACCTTACCGTTTGTTTCGATTTATAGAGGATAAGGGGATTCACACGTTTAATGTTCGTTGCGCACGCACTTTTTTCGTGAACTTGCTCCATGTATTATTACATGCGGAAGTCACGCTCGATTTTTTTGACACGCGTTTTCCTCGTGGTCACATGCTTTTTACGATAGGTAAGTACGGACTCACGGGAAAAGCGCCATAGCCTGATACAAAAAACAGGTGGGACTCCCGCGTTTAATGTATAAAACAGTAAGTTTAAGTGTATATAGAAAATATATAGATACGTCAAAAAATTTTAGAGTTTTAACTCCTGCTTGAATTACATGGTAGAGGTCCACTCATCATATTGCATAGGGATAGTTCTAGGCTGAAAAAACGTGTTTTTTCTCTCCGAGATTTCTATCCAATATATACTATTTCTATTGACACATTTAGATACAATTTTAAAAACAGTGTCACAAATTCTTTAAATAAAAAAATTCTGGACAACTGTTTACATGATTTTTTCTTGACTATTCAGAACAAAAATTTCATCTTCTAATGATTGATTATTTAAAAGTTGATCGTCAAATGTGTCCAAATAATTAATTTTTGTGCTGTCTTAAAAATTAAAATCCAATACGAGTTTTTTCAAACCACTAATAAAAACGTTTGAATTGTGTTTATAAAAATATAAAAATATGGACAAAATAAAACTCAGCAACAATTTAAAAAACGTTGAATAATCTAATATTTTTGATGTATGGAGTACATACCGTTACAGCAACAACTCCCATATGTGACTAGATATTAAAATGTATCAAGAAAATAAGTATATAGATAAGTTTTTGTTGGGTTCTGTCCCAATGACGCATACGTGTACCAAACTGTTTGGAAGCTATCCTGAAAGCATCATGATGACGTAAGGTATGATAAAACACACAATAAAAATAAATAAAGTTACATCTGTGATGACAATATTGATAGAAATGTACCGTAAGACATTTTTTTAATCTACATAAATCCTAGGTAAGTAGCTAACTACACGGATCAATTTTAAAAGTACAATTACACTCAAAGATGTGTGTACTCAGAGTCTAAAAATTAAAGTGATAAGTTTTTTCAAATAAAATGACTGTCATAATTACAGATGTGAAAAAAATTAAATTTTTAATTGTTTTCTAAGATTATGAAAATACTGTTATGTGGATTTAAATTATGATGGCAAAGTCTCAATTAATAGAAAGGGGAACTGTTAAAATTGTTTAAATGTTGATTATTGTTTGGAATCGAATAAAAGAAGATTGTAACTTGTAAAAAAATTTTGAAAAATTTCTTTGATAAATTCGTACTATTTTCATAAAGATTAATAAAAAGTGCTTTGTTTTACTTGAAAGTTTTTATAAAATCAATCAGGTTTTTTGTGAGAGAAATATTTGAGAGAAAAATTTCTTTTGGTATATTTACGTAAAAATTTACACATTAATTGGTTGATTATTAAAAAAGTGGTATTAATAAATATCTCTTTTAATTAATTTGATTGGAATGTAAAAGATAGGGTACAACCTGAAAGTGTTTAAAAATCGGATCTCTCGATAAACAATTAATTTTTCTAAAAAATTTTATTACATCTTATATTAATAAAATTATCTATAATGTATTAATAAACGGTGTTAACATTTTTTTTGATTTGTGTTTGTTGTTATTAGTAGAATCGTATAAAATAAAAATGAAATTACTTTTGGCGTGGGATCAGTAACTGCTTTTCAATCTTAGTACCAAAAAATTTAGCAAGGAATATAATTTTTGTTTTGTTTTTTTTTTAAGATCCGATCAAACCTGATGATTAATATAATAATTTTACTTGCATTTTTTTATCGCATACAGATCACGTAAAATTCGATAATTGCTTTGCCGTATTTTAAAAGATTACACAAAAAATCGAATAAATTATCAATGTACGGAGATAGCAAGTATCAGATGGAAAAACTGGGTCATTTTTTAATATTTTCTCTCTAATTCTCTCTCAATTTCACTACAATAATAAACACAGCATCCTTAATTTTTTCATGTAAGAATATCGACATTACTTGCCGTCAAAAATGTAGGTAACACATCTTTCATAAAAAAATTCCACTTCTTAAAACAGACAAGATTTGCACTTTGTAGTTTATTGTTCATCTTATTGTGTACACATTTTCAAGATAGGAAAAATCCATTCTCACTTGTGTCTTTGTTCCATGGGGAACCAAATGTAAACATTTTGAACAAATGTGAAATAGAGTAAATACATCGATAAGCCAGAAATTTCCGATCGTACGGGCTAGTCATTTTTTTCGGTCACGTTACGTAATTGTCTACCAAAATACACACAGCAGAGAAAATGAAATAGATGGAACCTAAAAATAGTCAAAATTTGTGTATACACTCACGACTCTCGGCGCGCTATTTTTGACGAGCGTTTGATTTATCAGTCTAACGTGGCGCCAATCGTCCATACTGTTTCTTTTCCATTCATTCAAACGACATTGCACAATTTATCATTTCCTTGAAATTATTCCACAAGCCATCACGCTTCGATCATAATTTGTTGTACTATCGGACTTATATAAGTATATATATGTGGTAGCGAATGCATTAATTGGATGTTTATCGGAGGGCTTATGAAAAATATGTAACTGCAGAATTGATATTGTCAGAAATAATATTGAAGATAATGAAGCGATGGAATTTCGTTCGCAACTGGATATTATTTTGAGAAAAATCGATTGAAATTTTTTTTTTTTTTTTTTTTTTAGAATTCGAATATTGAAATAATATTTTTATTTTTATTAGGTATAAAACATAAATTTATTGTAGGCATTGTCAGGTCATTTAAATATTTTTAAAATACTGTCATGATGAAGAAATTTTTACACGTTGGATGGATGGGATGTACATACATCTTTTTTATTCTAGAATAGTTCACGATCATCCCATTGTTTTAACCAATAAATACTTAAAAATCTAAAGATGAGATTAATTACATAAAACAGAACTAATATTTGTGGTTTCTATTTGATAAACATTTTATGTCAGTAATTCGCTTAATAATAAGTGTCACTTGACTAAATTAGGATTTCGATGAATAAAAATAGTTTAATTCATTTATTCAATACAAAGGTTTTTCATATACTTAATTTTGTGATCATTTTTGGTAATTAAATTTTTATTTTATTTTTTGACAAAGAAATTCCCCAAATTTTACAATGAACTCGTTTTTGAGACAAATAAAAGTTGTTGTTACGTATGGATTATACTTTCCTCTTAATACGTGGTTTAACATTTATAACGTGAGATTATAATGTAATCGATGCTAATCTTGACGCTTAGCGTGCAGTGAAATTCTGAATAAGAGACTCACACAAAAATACGTTTACCTTACTATTGGGTACCGATTACTTGGAAAAGCACAAATAACATACATTGTTTGAAAAACAAATTTTTGCGAGCCAACGAGTGGAAAAATATATGTATAAGCTGTAGAAATCAACACCTGCTATTGTACCGCTGATTAACAAATTTGTCAAAATACATTGACAGGTGTACAAGCAATACTATCTTTTTACCACTAACACGGTGGAAGAAAGAGGTAGATACATTTTTTTTACTTTCGATGTTGTATACGTTTGTACGAAATAAAATTTTATAATCATACCTATGGTATTATCAACATACTGCACTAGTAATACTTTTTTTAGGGACGACTGCTCTACTGGTGTGTAATATATTTTCAATCCTAAAATAAAAGTAGCCCATGTATTTTACTTTAAAAGAGCTGCTGTGAATACTAAAAAATACTGGGACGCCTAACATTTTATAAAATCAGTATAATAATATTTTTAGATATTAAGTTAATTTACCTTGTTTAAAAAAACAAAATATCATTACAAATACATCCTAATGACAAAAATAATATTTATGTACTGCATCATAGAACCAAAGAACCTTAACTCTGTTTTGGAACAAAACTTGAACCAATAATTGTATGAATTTATTAAATGTTGTGAAAAAACATGGTGCACACAATAATTTGGTCACACAATATGTAAATCTTAAATGAATTTCATACAAAAATTACATGTATGGCAAATCGTTGTCAGTGGGGCTCGAGCAACTGTACCGTAACCCTCTTACACTTTTTCTGCATTTTCAAGAGACAAACAAATAAATGCAAAATCCAAACATATAAAAAATGGATTATTACCATCGAATCGCAAATCCTGCTAAAAAAAAAACAAAATCTTTAAGCATACACTGTAGCTATAAAAAATTTATATCTTAATTTGCTGCGATTTTTACAACGCTTCATAAACATCGAATTAAAGCCTAAATTGCCTAAAAGCACACACAAGTTGATTTAATCCCTATTGCATTTTGTGAACACCTGAAGTCACATGAGGCTTACGTGGACATATACTTAGGACCACCTTCAGCTGCGATTCTACAACCAGTGTGACTCTCTGTGGATTTAACACTAGAAATACTTACATGAAGCAGACGAATTTAGCGTGTGAAGTACGCGAATTACAAAATGATCATACAACAGCTCGATGTGTGCATTATGATAAATATCGATTACGTCAAGATTAGCGGTGTGCCTGCTATCAGAGCGTATACTAAGACATGGGCAAAGTCGTAATTAGAAAACATTTAAATTCAAGTGTATATACATAAAAAAAAAAGAAATTTTTTTTTTTTAGTCAAATACAATTTTTTTTTTAACTAACAATTTTTTTGCTAATAGTTATAAGTGTTTGAAATTAACGATTTAACGATTTTAATGAATACAAAGAGCATTTTAATTTTAACATTTTAAAAACATTCTCCAGGANAAAAAAAAAAAAAAAAAAAAAAAAAAAAAAAAAAATTCCAAATAAACGATTTAACGATTTCCCGTGTAGACTTACAACGTGGACAAACAGGTGCCGGACTCGGCGGGTACGGCCACGGCCATATTTTCGGGAGTCAAGGCCCAATATCGCATGCTCGGCCTCAATCACGGGGCCAAGTACAACGTTTGCGACAAAAAGGTCAACGAGGAGAGCTACCTGACAACCATAGCCAGTTGGGCCCAGGAGAGCGGTATGGACACAGGTAATTTGGGCACTAATTTGTCGAGGTACGCGGCCCGGGGATTATTCAATTGGAAATTATAGTTAATATAATATTTTATTCAAATAACAAACCAAAGTCACAGTATTCGATTAAATTGTAGTATTTAAATGAAGTAACTAAACGACTGAAAAATTTTAATTACAATTCAAATAAAGTATTGATATGAAATTTTTCAAAAAATGCCCATGTCTGTCGTGTATACCTACACATAAACGTATATAAAAGTAGATGCTCAACAGGGAGGAATACACCGAGGGATCCCCCATCCGTATCCTCTCTCTTGCTCTCCAATGTATACATCATAACCTCAGCCCCCAGCCCCCCCCCCTCAAACCTCTTCCTCGCCGATCTCCCCACTGCCAAACTCCGCGAGAGAGAGCGCACTTGGCGACACTTCTCCCCCTCATATCTTTTGTATTTAGCTTACCAACACTCACTAAAACATGACAACGCCACCACGACGATCAACTGCGCTCAAACTCCAACACGTATAAGCGTATGTATAAATATGTAGGTAACCAAGTACCTACACACCTACGCTCGGATCTACAGAGCTGAAGAGCTCCTATACTTACTCTCTTTGTCACTCCTGCGCCGGCCGGCCCGCAGCATCAGAGCTTTTATCATTGAGTATATAAGTGCCGGGGCCTACTAAGCACCTTCGCAGACCGTCAGGGGGACGCGCTTCTCTCGGACCTCTTTTGTCGTGCATTATCTGCCCTTCGTCTGCGCGTGCGAGTATAATAGACGGTGCACGCACGAGGAGATCGGCACACTGGGACGTATCATCGGATCATCGGCTGTGCGACGATAACTGGGTCAACAGGTCGGCTGTGCTCTTTGGAGAGGAAGGGTATACCGGAGATCTATATTTAGAACCGTGTTGGATCCTTGCACCCCATAGGCAGTACTGGCAGTATATTGGACCGAGAACTCGACGATTTGTCCGATTTTGAGGTCAGAGTGGTTTTACTTTTCCCTTATTTGAGAGGGTTTCTTTTTTTTTCTTTTTTTTTTTTATATATATATTTTACCATTGGCCGGAAACGCCAATGAACTCGTCGAGTATTTGATCGAGGCCTCGTTTTGCACAACCAAATCGACCTATTTCCAGGTAAGGTGCGATGATTACAACATTATAAAAATAGGGGGACGCGTGCACGTGCTACCATTGAGCTAGTATTTTTATTAAATACATAGAGATTGTGTGGTGGCCTGCTCACAGCCAAGATTGGATGTTCCGATGTTGTCATTTCTAGTTGGGTTTTTTATTGATCAAAAGGTAGGGCATGTATTTCATGTTTTTAAATAGAGATGGATGATGATCGATATTTTGGATAAACATGTATTCGTCGGCCCCTTACGAAAAAGAAAAATATTTTCCTATCGAGAGTAAAAGACAAAGAAAAACATTTTTAAAACGCTCATAGTTTATTCAGAGTCTTGGTAACTCAACAAGTTTATTTTCAGATAGCAAAAATAATCTATATATTGTGTTAACAATTTTGTGAATATCAGGTATCCTAAAAAACTTGTCTTTTTTTTTTGAAGGAATGACGTATCCATCATTTTTTTCGTGATTGTAAAATAACGCTACACTTTCATCTGATATTGATAAAAAAAAATCAATCATAAAAAGATAACTAGAGTAAAAAAAACGTAAAAAAAACTCCAAGTTTTGATCGATCAGCAGCAGTTATCTGATTTTCAGTTTTAGATTAACTTTTTGAGGAGCAAGTAATTGAGAAACAAAGTAAAGAAAGCATAGCTTTTTTACAGCTATTTTAGCCACTTGAATAATTATTTTACTGTAATAATGTAATAACAATTAAAAAAAAAGGTTTTCCTTATTGTTTAGGTCTTGCAAGATTTAAATAAGATTTTCGTAAAGAAGAAAAAAAAAAAAAATATTTTGTCGCACTGTAACAAACATTATTTCAGTTTATAAGCACAATAAAATTTAACACGTTGCCACGATTTATTTACCGTTTTTATTATTTTGTTTTCGTGAAACAAGATTATTTATTTATTGTTGTTATCAGTCCAAGGTACGATTAATTTTACTTGCAACATGAATAAAAAATTTTTTTTTTATTTTACAAATCACGTTTATTAACTCTCAAACATCCCGCACTTTAATTCAAGCAACACTCGTTCATTGTATATACCAAACAATACCACCGACACGTTAACAATGAATGCGAATACACGCGTACATCATTAAAACACCTCGAAAAAATAAAATAAAATAAAGCACGTGATAAAGCGTGCCTTCGCTATCTTTATTAATTTTGCGCGAAAAGCCAGCCGCACGGTATCAAAACTACACCGATCGGACGTCACGTTAACTGGATAATTGCGAAAGTCGACCAAAGAGACCATAATTGTTGCGCAACATTTGTCGCATGTGCACAGTTCCGTGTTTGCGAATCGTGTGTGTGGGCGCACCGTCGCGTATCAATAAATAAAAGGAAACAGACACGTGCCGTTACTTATCCCCTCGGTGTGTCCCCGTAAAAGTACAGTTCACACTCACCCTCGTCATATAACACCGACTCACCGAAACAATATTCGAGTGGTTAAGAAAAAAAAAAAAAAAAAAAATGAAACCCAGAGCTCGTACACGCAAATTGCCCAAGTGTCCCATGCGCGCGTGTATATTTAGTATGATCGACTCGACCTCAGTGGACTAGACGCGCAGGAAACCGAAGACACACACACACACTTTACGTAACTTCCGAGGAAGGATAAAAGTAAGAGCCAAACGGAACTGAACGGTGATCGTATACACGCATTATTTTGCCCGGGGTATGAAAAAGCAAAGGTTTTTTTTTTTTTTCCAGAAAATTCATAAAAACCGTAGTCTTATATATCATGTACCAACGTCCGCGTCGTCTCTTCTCCACAGTATACCCATCGCAACCAGTTTCATCTGGCGCTCGTCTCCCGATAGGCGCGAGCAACAATCGCACGTGCGCCCGAGGACACCTCCGGCTGATGCACCAGTAGTCCACGGGAGCCTGCACTACACCCGCGTTGTACCAAGCCTCTGGATAACGAGCCATGAAGTCGACGCTCGGAGCTCCCGCAGTTGGCGCCCTCGTGATCATCCTGGTGCTGGACGCTATCGTGGCGGCTAGCCCCTGGGCTCCGCCCGAAACACCGCCGCACGTACAAATCGAAGGTTAGTGTTTTTTTTTTCCATCGTTTCTTTTGCTCGCTCGGATGATCCATTGCCAAGTTTCATCCATCCGAGCGGTGATCGGTTTGCTAAATAAAAGAAGAAGAAAGAACCAAACAAAAATATACCGATTGGTGACACGCGTAAAGGAAGCTCGTAAAGTTTTTGGCTTATCCCCGGTGAAACTTGTGTCAAGAGCGCATTAGATAAGATTGATGTTGGTGCACGTGCAAACAAGGCACCGAAGCAAAGGCACGTGGCGTGAAAAAAAAAAAAAAAAAAAAAACCAATGTGATCCACAGACACGTCCTACTGGATGAAATCGGGACAGGAAAATCTCCGTCGGGTCCTGACGATGCAGAACAACGTGAAGCGCGCGAGGAACGTGATAATCTTCATCGGAGACGGCATGGGCCCGTCGACGGTCACCTCCGGTCGGATATTCAAGGGCCAGCGAAAGGGTAAATCCGGCGAGGAGTACAAGCTCTTTTTCGAGCAATTCCCCAGCACCGGATTCTCGAAAGTGAGCATCGACGAGCACGTTGGAGTCGACAGAGAAAAAAAAAAAAAAAAAAAAAAAAAAAAATTCCAAATAAACGATTTAACGATTTCCCGTGTAGACTTACAACGTGGACAAACAGGTGCCGGACTCGGCGGGTACGGCCACGGCCATATTTTCGGGAGTCAAGGCCCAATATCGCATGCTCGGCCTCAATCACGGGGCCAAGTACAACGTTTGCGACAAAAAGGTCAACGAGGAGAGCTACCTGACAACCATAGCCAGTTGGGCCCAGGAGAGCGGTATGGACACAGGTAATTTGGGCACTAATTTGTCGAGGTACGCGGCCCGGGGAATGCGCGTCGCGCCCACCGCTCTTTGGGATTTTCTTTTTACGATCCTGTTTGTTTCGACTGTGCCACGAGGCTATGCCACGTTCTCGAGATAACGTCGTCGAGGGGGCCTTTGTGCTCACTTGGGTATTTTTATTGACGAGGAAAACAATCGGTCGACTTTTCGGCGAAGACTCGGTTGTGTGTCGCACGCTTATCACGTCCAGTAAAAGGCATCGGTGCTTGGCTTTTCAACGTAAATTGGACCATTGACACTCGAAAGAGAAGCGATAAGCGACGCTTCGGGTATATCTTTCGTCGCGCCAGCGTCGGCGAGGGGGTCTCGGGAAATCGGCTCACCAGCGCGTCGGACCTACAAGTTTGCTGTGGCAAAAACAAAAACCTTTTGCCATTATTGGCGCGTGATTTTTTTACATGAATGTGCGTTTCAAGGGCCACTCGAAAAAGTGCTACGTCACGAGTTGATGATTACGTAACATTACAACCACGCATATACGGCCACAGTGATTTGGGCACAATCAATTAGTTATGTTGTTACTTTTTAATGGAATATTTTAACTTTCTGGGAGTTATTTGTAGGGTGAAAGAAAAAAATAACAATAATAATAATAATAATAGTACCGATTTTTATCGAGCGTCCAATTGTCTATGCAATCCTTCGATTGACAGACGAGGAGCGTTTATCTGCTGGTTCGGCGATGCAGATCGAGAAAACGATCGCTCTCCACTCGAATGGCTATAGGAATGTTTTTCGAGGCGAACCTTCCGAGCGAGAGAAAAATCATATCCTTGGCAAGATTTTTTTAGGAATACTGTAAAAAAAAAAACCTTACTTGATTATAACTGAGTCTATATATCTACATAGCGACCTCGTTGCTTGTACATGCCCAATGAAAATAATTTCACAATGCACGTTGTTCACCAAAAATTGAGTTTACACAAAAATTGTCTTTACAAATTTTTGTATTATTAAAAATCATTTGCAAATCGTTACTACGATAAATAATTATTGACGAACTGGACGATCAATCAGTAGCGCGTATAATTGCGTATTGTGCATAGAGCCTTGGTAAAGTTACATAGGCGAGGAAAAAGCGATCACTCGCGCGTGTATCGTTTATAAAACCATAGGGAGATCACGAACGCGACCCTGACTGCGATAGGCTCTCGTGAGCGCTTTCACTCGCTAGACTTTTTTTTTTTATTCGCTCGATAAGCTAATTTAACGTTTATTGTTCCCACGGCTGACAATACAATCAGTGTATTTTGATGGGCTTATCAAATTAAATGCAAAATTTAAATGAATGATTTTTTTCAACTTATCTCATTTCCCTAAATCAAAATATAATCGTTCACCATTACATGTTTAATTTGGTATAAAATTCGTCCCGCTTTTATAAATGACATCCAGTTCTTCTGACTTTCGTTTCAGACGAAGCCACTGATTTTTTCCATCTGTAATTTTTATATCTAGTGGCTCTTTACGCAGATTAATAATTGAGAATAATCAATCTAAAATTTATAAGATACTGGTAATATTTTTAAACTTTAATTGTTAAAAGCAGTCACGTGCGTATTAAGTCCTAATTTAAATTTAAGGTAAATTAAAAAATTCAAAATTTAAATTTAAAATAGCTCCTTTTTACGTAATTACCTGAAAAAAAATTATTTGCCTTGCACATTACATAATACTTCAATGTACAGGAATAATTTTTTTTCCATATGATATATAAAATATACTAAAATATTATACTATAAAACATTTTTTAAATATATAAATAAATTGCTTTTAGAGGAGGAAATACACGGGAAGACACGTGACGAGCATAAGTTTCAATTTTTAATGAACAGTCAAAGTAATAATTATTTCCTCTTGCAATAAGCAAGGATGAATTGAAATATTTGTTACATAACTCTCGGCGTGGAGTGATTGAGCTACCACTGAAATTGAAAATTTTTAAATGTACAAAAAAAAGTTTTTTTGAGGCCGTAAAATTTCAACGTGATTAGTGAAATAACTGTCCATAACAAAACTAATCGAGCAACTATTCTATTTACTGATACATCCAGCGGGTGGGTACTGAATAACGTTAACACGAAAAAGGTGCTACTTCAACATGATTATTATGTAAATTAGACTATTCGATCTTTTTTCCGCGTAATTATACAAATGGCAATGTCTCTCATGTCTGTGTATTGTCGATGTATTGCACCGTTACGACTTCCTCCATGATTGGCAGATCGAGGCAGATACTATAAAAAAAGTGCAAAAAAACTCAGTCTTATTCGTACACCTTGAAAAAAATACAATCCGAGGACTTTTCGTGTACTTTCATTGCAACAAATATTATGAATAAAATATGATTTTAATGTTCTTCCGTATGCATAAAATCTATTTTTATTTTTTAACTATCAGTTAATAGCAGAATGTTAAATTGGATACGAGGAGACTAGTAAAAATAAAAAGTAATATAATGGTTTTAAAAAATACTGTGATCGTTTAAATGAACTTTTCCTAGAAAAGCACACCGTGATTATTATAATAAATCCATAAAATATTTTATTGTAGGTAATAATTAAACAGAAGTACAATCTCGGGTGAAACAAAGTTTTTATTTGAACTAGCCAATTTAGGGTGCTAGATTATTACCTATTATATTAATTTTGGGACAAAATAATAGTAAAATAAAGTAAAATTTTTGGTTTCCATTTTAAAAACTCACCATTTTATCATCTTTTGGCAAATTTTATTTTCATAAACACAATTAAAAGTATCTCAAAAAATGAGTATTAATTATTGCACTCCAAAAATGTTACACAAAAATAAATAATTATGTTCTTTACAATTTTTTAAAAATCATACGTTCTTTCTAAATATTTTTGATTGCATATTTGTTAACGTTGTTTGAGATATATTTATTAATAAATATATTAAATGTGCTTTCCCTGTGGATATCAAGATAATGAAAATCGTCAAATTGATGAAAAATTAGTTGGTGTATTGAAATTATTAACCAGATCAACTAAAAAAAATATGGATCAGCCAAAAAAAAATCAAAAATTCTTTTTGGCGAACAACAAAAATTTGGTTTTTATTTTCTGCCACCCAAACAACGAAAACTAAAAATGTTAAAAAAATAAAAAAACAAAAAAAAATCAGTGAAAAAGAAAACAGCCCATGAAAAAATTTTCCAGGCTTCGTGACAACGACACGAGTCACGCACGCAACCCCAGGTGCCCTGTACGCCCACACGAACAACCGAGACTGGGAATGCGACAGTCAAATACCAAGCCGGTATCGAGACGTCTGTATCAAGGATATAGCTCGCCAGCTGGTCGAGGACGCACCCGGAAACAAGTTCAAGGTGAGCAGTTCAGCGACCAGCTCCATACTTTCTTATACTGTAATCTTTTTTTTTTTTTTAAATTTGCATTTGCACGTGCACATGTTCTGCCTCGAGAAAATTTTAATCGTATCTAAATACACGTGCACGGTGAACTAGTTTTCCGAGCAGCACTGCGTCTTCTTTTTGTTTCTTTTTTTTTTTTTTTTTTTTTTTTTTTTTTTTTTGTGCCATCATGAAGAGGAAAAAATGCACTGATGTGAAGAAACGAGTGTTTTGTTGTTCATTTTCAAATATGTTTGTATTATTGCTGAACCGCCTTTTGTTTGTTGAACTTCTTGCGTCTCATTGCGGAAAAAAATCCAAAACAATGTCTGTCATAAGTTATAAGTACCGATTGAGCAAATGATAGTATACTTTTATACACGACCGGTAAAATTAAATCTAAGGATTCTGGAATCAAGAAAAAAAACAACGAGACTCAAGTGGAAAATAATACTTACGCGTCAAGTGTTAACATCAAAATCGATTCTACGTGTCTTATAAATAAGCATCGCACGTCGAAGGATATAATGGGTCAAGTTGCCCGGAAGAGGTTCAGGGCTACGGTGTGGCCACGGCCTTAAAATGATCATTATTGTTTGTGTTGATTATTGACCATTCGCGCAATTTGGTTGTATTGTAAAAGGCCCGATCGTGTGTTTTTACTAGCGTTGGAGTCGCTTGTTTTATAAATGCTCGTTTACTATTTTTTTTTTACAATATGCAAACAANAAAATAAGATAGCAGATACCGACAGACACGCGAGACATAAGTTTTCAATATTTTTTACGAAATAATTTACCTTGACGAGAAATTTTTCTTCAGTCATTTATACGTGATGTCTCCAAAAACATAATAATATGGATTTAATTTTTATCAATATCTTAACTGTGATTTTTAAAATATATTATCGACATTCTGGTTCCATAAAACAATTCTAAAAATACTGCTCCATGAGACAGTATAATTTTATTTTTAAAAACTTTTAATTTTTTAAAATTTGGCCTACTTACCTAAAAGTTGTCTTAAAAAAATTTTTTCAAAAAATACTGTCACTTGAACGCCTTTTTCTTATTTTTTTTATGAACAAACTTTTATTTTTTTTGTAATATTTCTCTGCAGTAGGCCTATAAAATGTTCAGGTTAATTATTGAGCTTTTTTTATATTTGACAATATTTTTTTAAAGGTATCCCTTTTACACAACATGGACTTTTTGAAACTGACTTAAAACTTTTTACTCCACTTCTCAGAATCGTATTTACATTGCAAAATAAAAAAAAATAATAGTAAAAATTAATAATGCAGAACAAGAAAAAAAAAAAAAAAGCAGTTCTCCAATGCTTACAAAATTTTCGATTATTCAGGTAATAATGGGTGGAGGGGCTGGTGCGATGGGCATGAGGTTGAAGAGCGCGCCGTTCGACAGTGACGGTTGCCATCGTCAGGACGGCCGGCAGCTGGACAGAACTTGGCTGGAGGCCAATCCTAAAGCTAAGATCGTGACCACGACTCAGGAACTGCTGTCTGTCAACGTAACCGCCACCGACAAACTCATGGGCATCTTTGCCGATAGCC
Organism: Copidosoma floridanum; assembly: GCF_000648655.2. The sequence continues at coordinate 2,630,308 of NW_019379654.1, forward strand.
ACTTGCCGTACGCGGCAGTCAAAAACGACTCGGTTCCCACATTAGCCAACATGACGGTCCAGGCCATCAAAATGTTGCGAAAAAACAGGAACGGCTTCTTCCTCCTGGTACGTTATTTTTTTTTATTCGAATTTTGAACTAATTTTTGTATGGTTAGAAATTCGTTGAATAGACTATAGGACAAAAAAAAATGAAGACAATGAACCAACGATTTTCGGCACAATTTTGAAATCAGGAAGTTTTAACGTAGAACCGTTGTGTCATCCATTAAAATTACACAAATTTTGCGTAACACTTTTATTGGAGACAATTTTATTGAATGGCCTTTAAGTGAAATATTAAAAAGTGACTGACAACCGTATAAGTACGTATATGTTAAAAAATATTTGAGCGAGCATTACCTTTATTTGGCATTTTTCTATTGACGATTAGTGAAATTTCTTACGTTAATAAATATTTACGTTTTGTTTGAACGTACAAGGACTTTTAAACCATCGTTGACAATTATCACGTATCTTTTCTAATTTTTGAATATCCATATAATCACACGACTGATGACACGCAGTTCGAAGTATCGTGCAGTCTGTCCACTCGCATGTGATTAAATACTCGTAAACGCATCGAAGAAGTGAAGAGTTCGATAATTAGTAATATAATGTTTCCGTGTAATATTAGTTTATCTATTTTCATTTAATGAATACCCTGGGATATAGAAGTCATCGCGTGTAATGTATAGGTTTCGTTAGATTTTCCGTGAATAATCCGGCATAAGTTTATTATAACGTTTTATTCAATTTTTCGATCAATGGTTAAGTTATCTCTAGATGCGAGTGCGTCATCATACTCGTGATCTTGGGAGTATAGCAACAAACTACAAATTCTTCGAATAATTAATCGAGCCCCTCGTGTAATTGGCTGAGAATATTACACGTGAAGGATTCAATGAATGAATGGTCGTAAAATTACTTTTATACGCAGTTCCTGTTTAAACATCAAATTTTGAAAATTCTGCATTTAGGATTTAAAGCAAAAATTTTCAACTCACTCGTTTTCGAAACACGAAAAGTCTCGATTTGCAAACGAAAGAGTATCGCAAATTTATAAGAGCGACACGAGCTTGAGTGCGCGACAAGGTCAGCACTAGATCACTGCAGCGTAACGCTAGACCCGACGCTGTCGGCTAATGCCAGCCCCGACTTCCCATAATTTATTAATCACCAGCGTGCGACGTGTACCTAATGCATGATTTTGTTCGCGTGTGTGGGCATCACCACGAGTCAAATCACGACTTTCATCTATTTGCTTCTAGGATGGGTTTCATTTAGATTTTTTTTTTTTCTTTTTTTTTTGCTGGTTTTTGGCGATGGTGATTTAATTTTAGAAGCTATACTTGTCATAAATAGTGTCATTGTATTTAAAACTGGTGTTTTAAATTAAAAAAATTATTACTTTGTCAAATCGAAATTATCAGTCCAATGTTCTGAATTGTTATTAATTAATTTATCGCATGGATGACGAAAAAAAAAAAAAAAAAAAAACAACAACAACAACAATAGTTAATAACGACCAATCACCCAAAACTCTGTTGTAAATTGTTACGATTACATTTAGAAATCGCGTTATATACGCACATCCTCAATATATATTTGTCGTCCCATCAGGTCAGTCGTGCGTTCAATGAGCGTAAAATCCAAGTGGTAACAGTGATTTAGATACCATTATCATCCGCTTTATAGCTCAGCAGACTTTTATTAACGTTAAAAATAGCCCCCCGTAACTGCAAAAATAAATCGCTAGAAGCTCGATTCAACGAGCCATGACCATAGTAATTTTTTTGTACACAACTGCTGACAAAATAAAACCATTTGAGTTAATTATGTTTTTATCACAGCAAAAAAAATGACCATGTACGTTGATCGAATATTTTTGGTGTAAAACAAATTTTGGAAGTAATAGGATAATGATCAAAATGGTACCCACTACGTCCGTTCCTGTATGTAGGCACGTTAATAGACTACTTGTCAAGTGATTGACATACGTGGCTTCAGCTCAAATTTAGTAAATAACTTTGTCTTATTGTTCGATTTTCGTACATTACGCGCCCAAAAATAACAGTAACCAAACAAAAATTTGAAGATTTAAAAAAGTACATATTTTTATGTTAAAAACATTATACTCTGGGTTATAGTACAAGAGCATTTTGTCTCCTTAAACGATAAAAATTATCATAAATTAGTGATACTGATAAAATATCCACTTCCTACGAGTAAGGGAGTAAATACAATGTAACACTGATTAAATTCAAGAAAATGAATGTCGCAAACAAATAGAATAGCCGTAAAAGCCATTGGATATGGAATAAAATTAAAGCAATAATTGACAATAAAAGGAAGAAATGTTTTATCGGTCAACAGGTCGAAGGTGGAAAAATCGACCTCGCTCACCACCAAAACTACGCTCAGCTGGCCCTGCACGAGGTCATGGAGCTCGACGATGCGGTGACGGCAGCCGCGCATAGCGTCGACATCGACGAGACCCTGATCATCGTGACGGCCGATCACTCGCACGCCTTCACGATGAACGGCTACCCCAAACGGGGCAACAACATCCTCGGCTTGACCACGGCTAACGAAAACCCGCAGACCTTCGAGACGCTCAGCTATGCCAATGGGCCGGGATACTATTACCATCGCATCAACGAGACCTTTGTCAACCAAACCTGGAGGAACCTCGAGGAAGACGAGACTAAGAAAACGAATCCGTACTACAGGCACTTTGCCGCCAGGTACCTCAAGGACGAGACCCACGGTGGTGAAGACGTCGGGGTCTACGCTATTGGTGAGTATAGATTTATTTTTTTTTATTTATTTATTTTTTTTTTTTTTTCATACTAATTCATACGTGATTTATAATAATTATTTTGTTCACTCCACGCAGGACCGTATTCCCACCTGTTCCGCAGTACTTTTGAACAGAACTACATAGCTCACGTGGTGGCTTACGCGGCCTGTTTCAAGGACTGGCCATCTCACTGCGATCAGTCGTACGTACGCTACTACTACGACACCAAAAAATACGGAACCAGTTCAGCCTCGGCCCTTGTGCCGACTTTCCTGATACTCGCGCTTGTTATAAGTCACATCATGAAATATATTTAATGAGAGTGTCTCTGCGTCCTAGATACTACTCCCTGTAGTGCTGCACGGGATTGTGGTATTGTGTATAGTAAATCGTTTGTTAGGAATTTTATTTTATGTAGTATGCGTCTTGTCTGCGAGAGAGAGAAAGAGAGAGATGAGTGAACAGTCATGCCTGTGCCGTTGTATCCGTGAATTTTTTGGATACTGTTGTTGTACCAGATTTATCAAGTTTTTCGTAGATTTCGTCACGAATACTCAAATTGTCACCAGAAAAGTGTAAAATTAAAAAAATACTTGGGAGGATTATTTTTAAGATAATCTGCTCAAAATGTAACACTTGTAGCGTCAGCGTACTATGTTGTAATAAGTTTTAGTTTGATGATTCCTTTTTGTCGTGCATTTAAGAAACCGCTATCACATATTTTTTTCTGAATGAAATTTCATACAGCAAGACAACTTTTTTTGTAAAGCATCCTTCATCATGAAAGTGTTTATTCATTAGAAAGTTTTCATTGTAAAATAGTGACAAAGTTTAATATTTTAGCCAATTTGTTGTAAACTATCACGAAAAATCACGAATGCGTATTATTCGTCTTGTACGTCGTATTTGTAAAATGTTAGTCATTTTAATTAATTTTATGTGATTTTTGTGATGGCGTAGTAGTCATATTTTAATAGCATGTACATAACTGCATTCCGAAATGCCTGTTGCGCTATATATTTTGTATACTTTCAATTATACAAGTAATCTAGCAAATTAGGATTAATTTTAAGTGTCGAATTTTACTATCCACACAACGAATTGAACAGATTATAATTTATTAATGTATAAATTTTTCGTTTATGCGTAAAAATACTATTTTTCAGCTGCAGCTGTGACTCGATGTTGATGTACCATATATAAGTATGAGGCGATGGCAGATTTCCCTGTAAATTTTCCTGTACCTTAAACAGTATTTTCCTATTCATGTATAAGATGTTTATATATGATTCACGAATCATTGATACAATCGAGAGTCAATTTTTTTAATATAGCAAACTTGTTAGGCTTTCAGCTTTTCTGAAAAGCAGATACATTCCAAAAATAATTATACATAATTTGTAAATAAAGTTATATTTTAAACAAATATACATGTTTTTTATTTTTTCACTACCTTTATATTTAACCAAACATTTCTTGAGTATAAATAATTTACACTTCCCAATAACAAATACATTTTGAAACTAAGCATATCTTATTAAACTTAAAAAATTTCTAGCTGTCTCCAGTCATCTAACAATATTACTTATGAAACAATTACTAGTAAAAAAAATTAAGTAAATGATAAGATACTGAATAACCTTACTGACTAATATTTTTTAATAATCATACCATATTTTTAACAAAACATTAAAAATAAAGCATCATAAAGCCTATGAAATAATGGCGTTTCTCTTTGAATGGCAAAAAAGTTGTCTAGACATACGCACATGTTTTGATATAAGTTTGGACTGATATAAATGCTAAAAAGGCCAACGTCATATTGCGTGTAGAGTAGGTCTATACACATATTTATAACGTATTTTTTATATTTTATAACGTATTTTAATTCGAGAACAACCCACATTTATACCAGACTTAAAATAGTAAAATCAGTTCGAATCGGCACTCGTGTGCTCGTTTCCAGGGACTCCCCTGATTAGGCTAAAGAAGTAGTTCTTGTAGATGAGAGGAGTCACATCGTCACTGACAAAGTTGCGTTCCGGTTTTTGCGAGGCGAATGGGTTCCTCCTAGGCTCCAACTCGATTTTTAAATTACGGTACTCGCGAATGCGCACCAAGTCGTGCGGCAACTCCATCTCCGTGTACGAGGTCACCAGCACGGGTACTCCGTAGTCGCAGAACTTTTCGATCGTCTGGGGCCACGTGTCCTGAAAATTATAATGGAAAAATGCACATGAGGAACTATCCCGTTTTTCTTCCCTATTTCAAATCATGAACACAGATTTCAGTGATTTACGTGCAAAAAATACGTTTGTACACATTTTATCCATCGATATAATAATTGCGTATAGACCACGGAAAAACGGTACCACCTCCATTAAAAAATTAACCCCATCTTCATGGTAGGCGTAAAAAATAATATTTTATTTGAAAATTTGGGACAAAAACAGGATATTGTTTGTGGATTTCTTCGTATACATTGACTTTTAATGAGTAAAAGTATTTTTAGGAATACTCATATGAGAAATAGCTTTTTCCTGTCTATAGACTATAGTGGTGGCGCGGAAAATCCAATTTTCCATGTTCTACCATTAAAAATACATAAAAGGAATACGGTTATACATCGATGATAGTGATGAAGAATGAGGTATTCACTCTGTACGTGTGAGGTTAAATCGGTAAATGAGTATTAGTCAAGTTATCTTGTGCTTAATATTTCATTTACCCATTTTTTATATTTTAAGAATTTTCCGTAGAAAACTGAAAATATTTTTCACTTTAATTAACTCCTTTGAATGTGAGCTCATTGAAAAGTAAGCCTAGATTAAGATATTACGATGAAATCGAGATACACTAATAGGTTAGTGAAAACAATTCGAGAGTCAATGATTATTTAATGACCCTGAGTCTATGACGACAAAATTTTCAATACCAAAACAATTATCAACCATACGATATCTCAAATATCATTCAATGCTTCGTAAATGAATCACAAACATCATTTAAAAAGGATTAACTTTAATTCTCGGATAAATTTATCATAAAATCAGAAATGCGTCAAATTTTTCCATTAAATGTCTCATAATGACACATATGACTAATGACCCCCATTAAGAAGGGTCAGCAACCAGCTATAAAACCGATCCCATCCATCGTTTCTGTATCAGTTGAAGATTAGCTTCAATCGACAATACTTGCTAAACAAATATAACAGTTTCTGTCCAAGTTCATTTGCACCATAGACGACATTTCCGTCACAGTTAAGGCGAGGCTAGCTCCAATTCCTTAAAATCGAGTTGATCAACGAGTCAAGGGGACAATGGAAGATTTGAACGAACTGTACACCAGCCTTCATCAGTACTGCAAGGAGCAAAACAAGACGTCAACTTCGAATACAAAATGTGTCAAAGAATTAAAGAAGTCGCTGATGAATTTAACGCCAGACCAGCGCTTGGATTTGACCAACCGAACAACAAACGGACGTACCCTTCTTTTCCAAGCTTGCAAATATGGCCACACGGACGTGGTTGATTTCCTATTGAGATTTTGCAAAGCTGACGTTGAGAAGAGGAGTACCTGCGGATTTCATCTCTACGAGTGCTCGATGACGCCGTTGATGTGCGCCATCCGATTTGAAAAAATTTACGTTGTCAGGTGCCTTTTGGACCACGGCGCTGACCCCAACGCGAGATTCGAGGTGGAACCGTCTGCTGAGTTTCGGGACTGCCGAACATGTTTTTTGCGTAAGTAGAAACAATTGTTTTTTGTTTTTTTATATGGATATGTTTGTTGTAAATTTCATTGAAATAATATTGGTTATTTAATCTCAAGGAAAATTTTGTTCGATTAATCTATATTGAATGATATTCTGCTCCTAAGATCAAGATCTGATTGCTTAAGTTGAATAAATTTATAATTCAATAGAAATACATACTGCAGTCTTTGATGAGATTATTTTATTGATGCTCGAACGCGTTACGGTTACATTATTGCAGATGCTTGCCAAAGCATGGATCCTTGGTCGGAATGTTATTACCCAATCGCTTGCAACAACGCGACGTGTTTGATGCAATGCGTGGCGGAAAACTTCAGGGAGGCTATCACGCTTTTGTTGCAAAATGGAGCAGACGTCAATGCCAGGGACAATGAAAACTGTACTGCTCTTCATTACGCGGTTAGAGACAATAACATGGCAATGGTCAAGTTTTTACTGGACAATGAGGCCGATCCTTACGCAAGGGACAATCAAAATCAGGATGCACTGGTACTTGCTTCTCTTGAATACAAGGAGATGATATTGTTACTTGGTAAGCTAAATATTTCCATGAGAAATTATAATAAAAAGGTTTTTTTTTTCTTATTAACGACATTACGACGTACGATGCAAAAACCAGTCGGTGAAAACAGGTGTAGGGTGAAGAAAAATAGGGTGATAAACCTTTAACGAGTACGTTCCTTTATGAAAAATTGTTTCAAAGTTAAATATCAGCAATTTTATCAAAAGTACTGATGGAATATAAAAATTAAAAATTTTAGGGAAAATGTTCCTAGAAAATTGAATCTTTTTATTCCTGACTGGTTTTCGTTTTAAGACAAAAAAATTTTCCATCAAATCTTCTCGACATATTCAATTTTTTGTCAGTGAGTAACTAACAAGATTTAAATACTATTGCAGCTGAAAACGTGACATACCCAAAGGGACGATTTGCCGAAGCTTGGGAACTATACGGGACCTCCATAGATTTGGCGTGGTTCGAAAAATCGAGCATAGGGTACAAAACTTTACGAAAAGCTCTGAAGAAAACTAGCCTAATAATCCGCCAAAGTCTTGATGAAAATAACGAACAGTTTGAAACAACGGCAGGACTAAATCTGCCAGAGTCCACAACTGCTGAGGAATTAGATGGCTACAGTAGTTCAGATTTTAAACTAGAAAATTTAGCAATTGAAATGAGGATTTTGGGACTGCAGCACGATTGTTTTTTAAATAATGTGTTCAACTCCCAACCACCTATCACAAATGCGTCTCAAATGACCCTGTAGGTGAACATTACTGTCTTAAATTGACCACAACTCAACTATCTACTGTGGATTTTTTTATTAGGTAAAAATTTGCAATGTAATGTAATTATTTTCCACAGATTCCAGTACCGATTCAAAGTGTGGATACAGGCCTTACAAAGTCGTTTGGAGAAACATTCCGTGAGTTATCTCACATTATTAATTGTTTTTTTTTTTCATTGATACATTCATCCATAAAATATTTTCGTCCTTTGTTACAAATATTTTTCACTCGAATTTACAGATCTTGTGTGGCAGCTTTCCAATATTTATATGTCAGATCATACATGAATTAACCAACTTGTATAATGATTTACGCAGTGGTACGGACTTTTCACTACGCCCCTCATTCATTCTCAATTATTGCGACGTGAAAAAAATGTTTCAACTTTTGTCTACAAAACTCGTTGAAGCGAATAAGGTATTTGTTTTTTTTTTTTTTTTTTATCATTTTTACAGGCATAACTATGTTTTCACGGGACAGTAAAATATTTAGATATACGTAGTAGACCAACACGTAGGCTTATGTGTCAAATTTTTATCTAATTATTTTAATTTCTTTTATAAGGATACCGCAAATCACGAGGATCAAGATTCAAAGTTTGAAAAAGTTCTACAATGGATGGCAAGGCTGTCACACATACTTGCTCTAACTGCAACTTCTGAAGAAGAACAGTTAGAAGTTAAACAGTTGATTGTGGATTTTGCAAAAAATAATTTCAGGACACAATCAACAGGAGACACGTTTTTGCATTGTTTCTTTATAAAAGTAAGTTCCAGAATTAAATTTTTTAAATAAATTCACTACAATAAATAAAAATTGAGCGAATAATTTATTTTTATTAATTTATTACGTAATAAAATATAAGGCATGTATTAAATGTCATGAATAAAAAAATATTCATGAAACACTTTGTTGTTAAAAAATTTTAGGATAGCCGCAATATCGGCAACAATCTCCCTGAAAATAATATTGATGGAAATGGAGCTCAAAATCTTGACGGGGATTGGCCATTTTTTAATGGTATCGAAGTGAAACGCGTCATTGAAACACAGTTAATACATTTTACTGAGGTAAGAAACTATTGTTTAAATTACCAAGAAAAGATTTTTTTTAATTTTCATGGTAAACAGTTTCAGAACTCCGACAGAAGCATTTTTAGAGACAATACTAGGGATGTGGACAAGATGCATTATGTAAAATGCTTTGAAAACGTAATCAAATTTGTCATTGAATCCGGAGTACCTGTCAACGCTAAAAATAAGGACGGATACACTCCTCTTCATCTTGCAGTCGTGCATAATTATAGTCCAAGCGTGAGTAGAATAAATATTTGAAAATGCAGATTATTTTGTTCATATAGAATATATATATGTTTGACTTTGGTCATAATTGAAAATTTGATGATATTTTTTCAGATCTGCAAAATATTGGTCAACGGAAGCGGTCATGTGTACATAATAAATGAACATACGGTGGATGAGTTAAAGGCTTCTATTCATGGAAATAACATTCTGATGTTTCAATCATTGAGCCTCAGTATACTTTCAGCTAAGGCTGTTAATAAGTATAACATAGATTATTCCAACATGGCCTGGTTTACTAAACAATTCATCAGTGACCATGATTTGATTATAGAAGTACACTAATTGAAATTAAATGTGCAAAAAACTGCGAGTAAAAATTTTTAAGCTTATCAAAATGACGTACATTATTTTCGAATTACACATTGCAGTACTCGTAGTGACATAATACTTAAATTGTCCAATAAAGCGATTAAAGGAATTCTCTCTTGTACTAAACTCATGTCAATATTGAAATCATAGATAAATTAATAATACTTCGAAATATGAAATTCTGACGAGGCATGCAATTTTATGACATTCAAATCATTCAACAGAGGAGGATAATTTTTTTTTGTAAAACATTACATAGGTATGTAACAAATGTATGTATTTGTAATTGATGAAATAAAATAAAAGTAACAAGAGAAATAATCGGAAAGAATACTTTCTACTAGAAATATTAACCTTGATTATATCCACCTTTATACAATAACTAAAACAGAAACATAATAAATTAAAAATACTATTACCATCAATGGTGTAATAGAGAAAAGAGAGTACACCAATAATAGTAATTTTTGTTGATGTAAGTCCGCCAAGAGTATAGTTTTTTTAGTGATGAACCCTGAAATGCTTATTGTTTAAAGTTTTCTAGTAAAATAAATAGCAAGTTCTAAGGTCTTTCATCAATTTAAGTTTATAGTAGAACTTCACTGATAAATCTTAAAGCAATAGTGAGTTTATAAATATATGGTTTTAATAACTTTGTTTTGGAGCTCAACCGAATTGATACTTCTTCAAACTGACAATTTGTCTTTTCATTCTGTGTTTCATTGTATAGTCGTTCTTTATTACGTGGCAATACACATACGAGTTTAGTTTCTAATGTGTTGCAATATTTTTACATATTGTGAACTTGTTACATAAGTATTTATTACGTAACATATTATGTTATTTATCGCGCGTTGGTCCGCAAAAACAGCTTATCAGTCAGTCGTACCGTCTGCGTCTCATTAATCAACATGTTGGCAGCCGAAAAATCGTCACTCTACTTAGTAACTCCAAAATTAATAAACTATCATACATTTATACTTAAATTACTAGTTAGCGTCTTTAAACATTATTTTCTACGCGTACTCGTACCGTACGGATAATTTCTTGAAATGTACTTTCTTTTAATTCACTGATACGAGCTTTCAAATCTCAACCACATCATCACCACACAGTCCGCGCACTAAAAGCAATATTGAACACGATTTTTCATTACTCGGTTTGTTATTTAAGGCATAGCAACAAATCAGCGAAAAAATGAAGGCATTAAGTAGAAATAGCTTGTCAAAATTTCGAGTCCAAACAGCTGCTTGCTTCAGGTAAGTTTTAAGTTGTATCATATTTCGAGGTATTTTCTTCGGTACAAGATTTAAAAAAAATATATTTCAACAATTAAGCACATCGGTGGGATCTAAGCAGCAAAGTAAATCAAAAACAACAATTAATGACCAAGAAATTGCACATTTTACGAAATTAAGCGATGAATGGTGGGATACAGTTCACGGTGGTTTGTGGACCTTGCACGTATTAAACCCAATGAGAGTAAAATTTATCAAGGATGGCTTATTGAATGCTGGATTGAACGCAACTACGCTGAGTCGACCACTTGAGGGTGTTAGGATTTTGGATGTGGGATGTGGTGGAGGGATTCTTTCGGAGAGTCTAGCCAAACAAGGGGCTCAGGTTACTGGGTTGGATGCTACCAAGAAATTGATCGACATAGCCAAGGCACACGCATCCTTGGACAAGAACTTAGCGTCAAATTTAAAATACGTTCATTCGACTATCGAGGATTTTTCGATGGAAAATAAGGAGCAGTTTGATGCTGTTGTGTCGTGTGAGGTTCTCGAACACGTCGACAACCAGGAGCTATTTTTAAAAGTACGATGATATTTTTATGTGCACAGGTGATATTGAACTCTGGACAATATATTATTTTATTGGTTTGTTGCAGAGTTGTACGGAAGTTTTAAAACCCAAGGGATCGATAATGGTTTCAACGGTGAACAAAACCTTTACTTCTTGGGTTTGTGGGATTATTCTGGCAGAGTATGTGTTGAGGATAATACCAGTGGGTACTCACGACTGGAAGAAATTCATAAGTCCCGAAGATACCATAAAAATATTGCAAAAATGTAAGCTATTGCGATTTTCATACGAGTTTAAAGAAATATTTCTCTAAATCGCTTACTTCTTACAGATAGCTGCAAAATAAAATTGACTCGTGGATTTAGTTTTAATCCAGTTACGGGTAGATGGTCATGGATACGATCGAATGCATTAAGTTTTATTATTCATGCTATTAAAAGTAATTAATAAAAAGTGAAAATTTAATCTATTTGCAAATAAAAATTTGTTGAATTGAAATGAAGAAAATTTTTTTGTAACAATAAACGTGTAAAAATGTATTTCAGACTGTTCTATTTCTCTTATCATTGTAGATGTGTTTTATTAAAATTGTAAATTAATTAAATACTAATGGTACAGTCTCACACCATTGAAGTTGCATCAACGAAATTGTCAGTAAAATTTCAAAAATATAAAAGCATTATCTACAATGTGCTTGAATATATAATTGGAAAAAAATTTAATTATTTTTAACTACTTTGAGCTTTTTATGATATCAAAATGCCATAAAGACAAGATATAATCCTAAGGATTAAGATAGAAAAAAAATTATTTAAACATCCAACCTTCCCGCAGTCTGCAGTAATCTACACTTAGTGTGTAGAGGTTGTGTTAATTTTTGATAGAGTGACGATTGTTATATTTACAGTTTTATAAAACGAGATTATGACTAAATGACTCAAACTTTTATGTTCAAATATTTGTTTGAGCCCATTAATTTTCTTTAAAAATTTTATAATTTTTTTCGCGTATTACATCGTAAAACGTATACACAGATTGTAAAACAAACTAAAAAAAATATTTGTTATAAATATTCTGGACATCAGAAAAATATTTTTAAAATATGTACGAAGCATTCCTACTTGCCTCTATCCATCTATTTTATTACTTATTTGCTACATATGTTGATGTTTACTATTTTCAACCTCATATTTAAAGGGTAAATAAAATGTAACAATTCAAACTTTCATCTTTTTTTCATTAGGAAAGTAGTAATTATGTTTGATAATTTCAAATTGCAACACAAATTCTAGCTTGTTTTAAGTGTAATAAGCTTAACACTTCGATAAACAATTTGCCTTACAAATAATTAGTACATAATAAATCATCATCCTCCAATAGAAGTTGTGAGAAACGTCACATTGAAGAGAATATTGAGTACTAAAACAAAAATATTCCGATACCGGGAATCGAACCCGAGCCTCCTGGGTGAAAGCCAGGTATCCTAGCCACTAGACCATATCGGAGATGGAAGAGGAGGGCTACATAGCACTCATAATCAGAGAAGTATCGCCAAACGTTTGACTATCGAGAAGAAACTTTTATTTTGCTTAAAAAATTAATTTACTTGTATTTTGTGTAAGTTTATTTTTATATCATAAATGAAAAGACTTGGGAAAAAATTTTAAAACATTGATTCACTGTCGTAAAAAATTAGAAAAACTCTTTTAAATAATTTTGCATTATCATTTCAAGAAGTTATTTTGTGTACAAAAGGCATTTCAATTGTCAAATGTATCTTTTGTCGGTAAGACAAAACTGATTACTACCTTATCAACCACTTTTTCACTTGTGATATAAGTATGGAAATGTTAATAAATATTTTACTTACCAATTTTACGTTACCCGAACAATTAAAAAAAAAAAANGCTCGAGGAAAAGTTAAGTAATTATCTAATTAGTAAAAACTTTTAAATAAATATTTTTTCTTAGGAAAACATGAGAAAATAACAATACTTGAGTCATTAAAAACCAGGTTCAAGTGCGTGCAAATCAAGTAAATAAACAAATTTGTTAATCCACACTTTTGTGTAATTAATAATATGACACACTTGAATACTAGGCAAATTATTGTCCATGAAACAAACCTGATTAGCAAATCCAGTCGTCCTATATAATCCCGGATTGAACAAGCAGACCATGTCAGGTCTCCCGGTTTCAATTTGATGGTAAAGTTTGTTGCAGTGGAAGGCAACGTCGATCTTGCGTTTCTTAGTTCGACAGTTGGCGCACAACCTCGGATGCCGGAGAATCTCAGCAATGTCCGGGGGCACCTGTAGCTCAGGACCGCAAAATTCCAGCCTGAGATTACGGAGGCTCGGCAGCAAGTGTAAAAACAGCTTTTCCCAGACCGAGAGGTTCGCGCACTCGAACTGCAGCTCCGCGCCGATCACGTGAATCGTTAAAGACTCGCCTCTCTGAAAAAATTCGCAATTTTCGTTCCATCCTGTATTTTTTACAGCATTATCCTAATTCATGATTTTAATTTTATTTATGTTTTAACGCAATTAATACTGGGTTGAATTACACTCAATCTTCAATAAAACAAATTATCATTGAGATACGGGGCCAACAAAAAATTTTCATCCCAAAGTATACAATATACTTTTAATTTTAAATTTAATACACATATAACAAAGTACCCGTTGACTTTGTACGTTTAATTCGATGGTATAGAAAATTTATACTTTTATTCCCAAAATTTACGTAGGGGTGGGTAATTGTATATGTATATATATTTTTTTTTTCAACTACGAACACAATCACACTTTCACACACAATCATGTGTACTTTTCCGATAGTGATTGTACGCGCACTCGGGCGAATCCGAGAAAAGTAGGCCTCGTAATGAAGTTTCGGTAAAAGTCACGAGGTGAACCCACCAGGGCGCCTCGTCCAGCCGGGTCCAGTCCGGCCAAGCACCTCAGCCCGTGAAAAGCCGTGAGCGCCGGACTGGCGGCTTGCGACAGCGCGGCGTACGAGCAACAGTCCATCCTCTCGTAGTCGCAGGGCGCGAAAACCTCCCCCATCAGCGCGTCAAAGTCCCCCGGTAGCCCATCGCCGCCCACGGCCACCACCAGATCCGGTATCCTGGGCGCCTCGAATCCTCGCTCCGCCTGGGCCTCGAGTACACCCCTGAAGACGCGCAGCTGGTCGCAGTGGGCCCCGTGGCTGGCTCCGTGGCCCGGGCAGAAAAACTCCATCCCACAGGCGGGGCAGCACTCCAGGGGCGGCGAGCCGTGGCAGAGCCGGCACAGCCGCGGGTAGAGGAGGACCTCGCGCTCCCACGGCTCCATCGGCCGGCAGAGCGCGGCCTCCGCCACCGACAGCAGCCCCACGCGGAAGCTCCGGTACTCCTCGGGCCCGAGGTCCTTGGCCAGGGCGAGGCTGTCCGTGTCCCGGCAGAGCCTCGTTAGCACGGCGCACAGCTGGCCGTGGCGCGCCGCGTCCTCGAGGCGGTGCTCGGCCGAGCAGTACACGATCATGCGACAGGAGTCGCAGGGGAGCCCGAGCTCGCCGATGCAAGCCTTCGAGCACAGCTGGCACAGGCTGGGGCTGAAGTAAACTCGCGGGCGAAACGACAGTTGAACCTCATCCTCGTCGTCGTAGTCTTCGTCATCGTGGTAAGCTGGCAGATCGAGGCGATCGGTCATGGGGATTGAGGGTTTTTTGTTGGTACGACAGCCGAGGCTGGTGGGGGTGGCTTTTGGTGCAGGCTCGTTGGGTGTCTTGGACCGGCGCTTTGACTTTCGACCCATTTTGATGACTGTCCGCGTGGCCAATCGTGGAGCTACACAGTGCAATTTCATGAGAACAATAAGAGCATCGGTGCAAAAAGTTTACTCAAGTTTTTTTTTCTATTAATATTAAATTATTATTATTACTTCGTTTGAACTTTTTTAATTTTTAGGGGGACAAGGACGCTAATGTTCGCGTCATTCATTTCATTTTTTAAACCACTTCAATTATTTTTTTGTGAATTATTGATTCATAAAAATATGACAGTTGACGAAAGAGTTGAAAGTTCGGAGTTTATACGATTCAGGTGTTATAGTTGGCTTGGTATTTTGTCGGTGATTGGAGTACTAGTGTAGAATAATATTTATCATTTATCTGCTGTTTGCTATTAATCAATCTTTTTAATAGTTTTTAATTTTTTTTTCATGCTCGTAAAATCTGACTTGAATAATGAGGTTCGATTTTCGCTTCATTAAATAACATCAATAAATAATTTTTATTGACAATCAATTCTACTTTATAAAAATTATTATTAGTTACTCGGTGTTTTCATAGTAATTGATAACAAACAATAAATATTGTAAGCTATAACTACTTACAATTCATAACAACTACTACTAATTTTAATTTGTTTTTTCCACGTTTGGAATGTCATACAGGATGAAAATGAAATAGAAAATCACCAAGGTAATACAACTCCTCAAAAATATTTAAACGGCATAATCGCCTTTGTCGTGCTCATATTATTTCCGATAAGCTTTTATGTATTATTACTATTTTTTTTTAATTAATTAAAAATACTTTAATTAGTAAAGTCACACGAATCTTATTACTCTACACAAACATATTTGTAGAATAAATGTTGTCACGCCGCTTTCAAAATTTCCAGCAAAATAATTCTCACGAGGATTCCTACAAGGAATTCGTTTTTACTAGTTTTTATTAAAATTAAATTTTTCGCCAGGTAGAAATCTTCACGCACTTCGGTTTTTCGTATGCTTTGGCACATCCATCATTAAGATTGATACTACACGATACCTGGCTCGAGGAAAAGTTAAGTGTCAATGTTCCTAATTTAAACATCACATCACACTGCAAAGCCATTCATCAAAACTAACGTGACATAAGTACGTGAATATATATTATATATGCGAATGCATGTATCAGAGATGACTATACGTCGAAAAAACAAAAACGTAAAAAGGTAAAGGTAACTGGCCCGTGAGATATGGGACGAAGAGAGCCGACGCTGAAAGTTGAAGAGAGCAGAGGAAACGGCACCTTCTTACGTACACCCAGATTAATCTGGACGTGGCCCAAGGAGTGTTAAGGCGCGTCGCGAGAAGAGCGCATTTTTTAAATTCAAACGAGCCGAGCTTTCTCGTGCGCCGCGTGTGCTGCAGCGGGACGGCTATATGCGTTTTGTTCGCTCCTCGTCGAGTTGGATACACTTTTGTACAGGTATATATATATACATGCGTAGGTGTGATCGTGTTGTTGATTGACGTTTCGTGTGTATTTTGTTGAGTTGAAACGATCATGTTTTGTTTCATAATGCAGCTTTGGTTCTTCGAGTGAAATGTCAAGGTTCGGTCGAAAATGAATTTTCGCGATGGTCGTCTTCGTTTCGCCAAGCTAACATTTACCAATGGATGAGTTGTAGCATTTTCTTTTTTAACTAAATTATAATTTTTAAAAAGGTATTGTTATCAATGCAACTAACATTACATCCCTGCCATCATTGAGATTTTCGTGTGTACCGATATCCAAGTTGAACAACGTGTAATCTCAAAAATGTATTTTAAAAACAAATCAGCTCAAAAATGATGATGCACGATGTTTTTTTTTTTTTTTTTTGTATTTGTGTACGTACGAAAAAGCTCGTTCCGCCTGTATACGTTTTGGAAGGGAAATCATCTCGCGCGCGTCGTGATGTGTGTTTGTTANTAACTTTTTATTTTATATCTATGAGAGTTGTTGCGGCTGGTTTATAATTGATTGATTGGCTCTAGAGCCAAAAATGCCCAAAACTCTCCTTGAGAATTTTAGGGCTACTTTTTAGATCAGAAATCCGCAACGCTAGATGGCGCTGATTAAATAAATTATTACATACTTACAGTAGAGCATAAAACAAAATGATAATCATGTTTGTTTTGTTTGAGTTGAACAACGTGTAATCTCAAAAATGTATTTTAAAAACAAATCAGCTCAAAAATGATGATGCACGATGTTTTTTTTTTTTTTTTTTTTTTTTAATCTACTTTGATATGATAAGTTCCTGTGATTAGGCATCGAAATATACTTGGAGTGATACGGAGTTGGAAATAGTTTCTCTGGTAAGATTAAACATAGCTTCCATTAGGTTCATTAGCTTTTATCAATGACATACAAGACATTGCGCAATACCTGATGGATAAGTTATGTAACAGATGTGGATCCGTAGAGATATGGCTAATAAAAATAAAAGTATAATAAAGTAATAGAACTCGTTTTAACAAGATGCCAATATTTTTTTTAACAATTCGTAATTGCGGTACTTGAAAGTGTAGTTGATTTACATACATTTTATGCTAAAGTTATTTGGATAAGAAGAAAATTGGACTCAAAAAGGGATCGAAAAAATTTCGGTATACGTATATGAAATGTATAAAATGAAAGAGGTTGAAAATAGTTAAAAATATTAAGTTATAAGTCGCAGACATACATACTCTTTGGCTCTCGTTTCGCTCGATTGTCTCCTCTTTCGAATAAATCTCAAGATATAATATTCTCGAAATGTTTCGCTTTGAGTACGCGCACCTCATTAAAAATAATTAATTTTCGATTCATAAATTGTACAAAATTTACAGGTAGTAGTTAGCATAGTTACTAAATTTGACCGTATGCATGGAAATAATTTAAAAAGTTAATTATAATTTCACTCGCAAAGCTAAATTTAACTATATTGTACAAAATTTAATATAATAAGTTTAAACAAAGAGTGTTCCTGTCAATTTTTGACGTTTTATAATTGCAAACTAATTTATTGTTTAAAGCGTTGATCTTGGTTAAATCTTTGGGTTTTTTTTTTAATTTTTAATAATTATAGACTATTACCAGTATCAACTAATTAAGAATTATAATCATATAAATTAAAAAAAAAAAATTCCATGACCGTACGTGAATTCCTTATTCTCGTAAGACTCTTGCAAATAATTCAAGTCAATTTTCTCGAACGACAGTTGAAAATTATAGACTACAAACATTAAAAAGAAGTCTTTCTGAAAATAAATTTTAAATAATGTACTACAATTTAGAAAAAACTTATTGCACGATTTTTTCCGTTTAACGAAGTCAATTTATCACAAACTTGAATTGCAATTGGTACTGCGCTGATATGAATGAATGAATTAATTGGTTAAGCTCATCAAGTAAATTAAATAATTAAATACCTCCTAATATTATCTGAAAGACCTCATCCTATAAAAAGACATGAATTCTGCGATTCAGCAACCAAACGACTGGCTTGTATTAGAATAGAAATAGCACTAAGAAAGTAACACACCCAATGAGATGGACAAATAAATTCGCTATCGATCACCAGACCCAAAGGTCACAAATAACAAATAAAACTCCACTGCGTCCAACGCCAAGATGCTCACAATTCAAATCAATTCTCGAGAAAAAGCTAGTGCAGGGACGGTCGCGAAAATATAAAGGCTTGCTTTTGGCGCTCACCTCCCGCGAGGGAGACACAATAATTCTCGCGAGCTGATTCGACAGGGACGGTCCCATCCGCACAATCGCGCGCTTTCAACACGAGTTCTGCAGTGCAAGCCCGTGTATAAATAACTCGCCAAAAGGCACAAAAAGATCGAGAGAGAGAGAGAGAGTCTAGATTGCACCTGTAAATGTACACGGAAGAAGACGAGCGCGTTACAATTAAAACCCTTTCTATATATACAGTTGCAGTTTGACCAGGGGCTCGAAGAGGTGAAACGGCTTCGGGACGTGACAAAAGCTTGGTTTTAAATTTAATTTGTGCAAGGGCTTGTGTAAGATCCATATCAAAACGAGATAACGCGATACTGTTTGTTCGTACGGATAGTTTTTTTTTTTTTCATCACATTTTTTTTATGGTACAACTCTTGGAAAAAATTATACAAAAAACCAGTCACTTTGTCGTTTTTTTATTTTATTTAAATTTTAAAAATAATGTTGCATGAATAAAAACTAACTTTGAGAAATTAATATTCCATGTACAACCTTTTTTATAATTAAAAGTTAAATTTTTTAATACCCAAATAAGAAATATCTTAGTGTATACTTAGTTAATGTTACTTGAAAAATACAACTTACTTAAAAAATGGTGATATTATTTTTAACAAATTTTAACAGTTCTTTTGTTAATTATTAAAAATTACGGCTTTTTAAAAATGTAACATTAGCTAGAGTAAATGCACTCAGTTAATGTAATTATGAATAAATGTTTAATTGATTATTGATTGTTTAATTGAATTTACTTTCATTTCTTACTCATCAGTCGATTGTTCATTTCTTTATTTTATGAATATTGTATTTATCGAATATCAATCAATATCCACCTAACGATTAATTTATTACAAAGTGTTCATTTTTTTTGTATGCTTATAATTAAACCAAAAATGGCATAATCGTAACATGATTTTTTATGTATTAAAAAAAAAACAAAAAGGAAATATTTGAAAAATGAAAAAGTAGTCCCATGTGATCGATTTTATTAAATCATAAGTAAAACATCTACACTTTTGAACGTATATTTTTGGAAAAAAGATAAATAGTAAACTTGCCGCAAACAAAACAAACATGATAAACATTTTGTTTTATATCTACCGAATTAGTTGCGGCTGGTTTATAATTGATTAAATGGCTCTACTATAAGTAGTTATAATTATTTGGATCAGCGACATCTAGCGGTCGAAATTTTTTTGGCCAAAAATTGCTTCTAAAATTCTGAAGGAGAGCTTTAGGCAATTTAGCCCTAGAGCCATTTAGTCAATTATAAACCAGCCGCAACAACTCTCATAGATATAAAATAAAAAGTTAAATTTGTCTGCACTATTGGCGGCAAGTTTACTATTTATCTTTTACCCAAAAGTATAAATATATAAAAGATCAACATTCAGGTAGAAAATAAATTGCAAACTTGCCGCAAATAGAACAAATGACGTTAAATTTTTATTTTACATCTGTGATAGTAGTGGCGGCTGGTTTATAATTGACTAAATGGCTCTAGGGCTTGACTGCCTAAAGCTCTCCTTCAGAATTTCAGAAGCAATTTTTGGCCAAAAAAATTTCGACCGCTAGATGGCGCTGATCCACACAATTATTACTACTCATAGTAGAGCCGTTTAATCAATTATAAACTAGCCGCAACTTATTCGGTAGATATAAAACAAAATGATAATCATGTTTGTTTTGTTTGCGGCAAGTTTACAATGTATCTTTTACACGAATAACGACCACCTATATATTTACACTTTCGAATAAAAAATAAATTGTAAACTTGCCTCAAATAGCACAAGCGGTGTTAAATTTTTATTTTATATCTACAAAATTAGTTGCGGCTGGTTTATAACTAACTAAATGGCTCTAGGGCCTAAACTGCCTAAAGCTCTCCTTTAGAATTTTAAGGCCACTAATTAGTTCAGAAATCTATTGGAGCCTTAGACCCTCCGCTCTCGTCCTAGAGATTCACTAGTGTCCGCAGCGGAGGGTCTATTGAAGCTGATTTGTTAGACCCTACACGCACTTCTTTGAAATTCACAAGGAAAATGCACCCTATAGACTGTATACACTCTACGTACTTATTGATAGCGCAGTCTAGCGTTGTGATTATCAGATTGTATCTAACTAGTGAAAATCATATTTAAAGAACCCTAGATTTTGAGCTCTATCTTTTCGACCTAGGGTTTTTCCCTAGAAAGAATTGATGGTTTATCGGTATCTACGAAGAAATAGGTCCCTGTCGTACCGACAGTCAACTCACTTACCCGTTGAAAAAGACGGCAACGTAACAACTGTCGGTACGATAGATCGCTAACTAACCCAGTTTGATAGGTACCTGCCATGCCGACGGTCAAAATTGTTCGTGCCTTTTCAGTTGGTAAGAGCGTTGACTGTCGGTATGGCAGGGACCGTATTTCTGAATTGATACCGACAAACCATGATTGGTAGTGAATCAGGAAGAGTGCGGAGGGTCTAACAGATCGGCTCCAATAGATTTCTTAGAGCCATTTAGTTAGTTATAAACCAGCCGCCACTACACTACATATGTAAAATAAAAATTTAACGTTGTTTGTTTTGTTTGCGGCAAGTTTGCAATTTATCTTCTACCTGAATGTTGATCTTTTATATATTTATACTTTCGGGTAAAAGATAAATTGTAAACTTGCCGCCAACAGTGCAGACAATGTTAACTTTTTATTTTATATTTATAAAATTAGTTGCGGCTGGTTTATAATTGATTAAATAGCTCTACTATGAGTAGTAATAATTATGTGGATTAGCGCCATCTAGCGGTTGAAATTTTTTTTGCCAAAAATTGCTTCTGAAATTCTGAAGGAGAGCTTTAGGCAATTTAGCCCTAGAGCCATTTAATTAATTATGAACTAGCCGCCCCTACTATCACAGATGTAAAATAAAAGTTTAACCTCGTCTGTGCTGTTTGCGGCAAGTTTGCAATTCATTTTCTACCTGAATGTTGATCTTTTATATATTTATACTTTTGGGTAAAAGATAAATAGTAAACTTGCCGCCAATAGTGCAGACAAATTTAACTTTTTATTTTATATCTATGAGAGTTGTTGCGGCTGGTTTATAATTGATTGATTGGCTCTAGAGCCAAAAATGCCCAAAACTCTCCTTGAGAATTTTAGGGCTACTTTTTAGATCAGAAATCCGCAACGCTAGATGGCGCTGACCAAATAAATTATTACATACTTACAGTAGAGCCATTTTCTTAATTATAAACCAGCCGCAACTAATTCGGTAGATATAAAACAAAATGGTAATCTTGTTTGTTTTATTTGCGGCAAGTTGAAAATTTATCTTTTTTCCGAAAATCTACCTCCAAAAGTTTAAATATTCTAATGGTTTAATCAAATCGACCATATGGCACTACTTGGTACATATATTTTTTTTTTGTAACAAATCTCTTTCCCACTTAACGATGTCACAATTATAAGCTGTACTTAAAGTAAATGACAGAAACCGTCTGTTGCTCTGCAACTTGTGTGCGCGCTTTCGTGCACTCGTATAATACGGTTCGTATAGACGTATACGTGGAACTCGAGAGCGGGTGTGGAGTGTGGACTGTGGTGTGCGGCAGTACTCTGACAAAACGTAAACAAATACCTATATACATCACAAACAGAAGGTTATAGTAGACCGAACCGATTACCGAAGGACCAAATTAATAACTATATAATATAATAGACCGGGGACCCAAATATAGCAGAAGAAACAACATCTGCTTGACATTTCTGCATTATTTTTTTGTATTTTGACTTGTGTACATACTTCTACATTACACTCATGGATATGGTTATTCGGTAATTCAGTTATTGAGCCTTTGTTTTATAAGACTGTGGTACCGACGAACTTCACATAAGTACATCAAGAGATGATAAGTCGAGGTAAGTGGAGGTACTTATACATCGTAATAAGTCGTACCATCACTCATGTATATTTACTCTGTTACAACGCACTTAAGTTAATGTTGTTACTGTAAACACCAATCTTGACAGCTTTTTTTTCATTTACCTGTTCCTATTTTAAACTTGTTTAATTCATACTTATTATATATTATTAAGATGCATTTTTAAATATTTGTTATAAAGAACACTAATTCATGCTAATAGGATTATACTAATACTTAATACCTGTGAAAACATGAAAGAAATTTAAGTATCTGCTGCAAAGAAGTTAGAAAATAAAATAAAATAAAATTATTTTACAGTACAATCTGTATTCCGTAAGCGCTTATTATACACTTGTAGATTATCCATACACACTTACATCCACTAGCACCATGATAATTAATAGATAACGGCCTTGCTTTATTGATAAACAATGTTCATTGATACTATTATCACTTGTGTTTTGACTTATCCAATTTAAAGTGATTTAAGATTATGCCCTTAAAGCGCATATCTCAAATAAATGTTTACGTTTTTCTTAATAGTGACCCAAATTAATATTTTTCCTCAATTTTAACGAAAATTTGTTGTGCCAAACCATGAAATAAACAGTAATAACTGTAAATTACATTTTATGTATTTCTCACAAGTGTTGTTTATTAATTTTTAACCCTATTTATTGTGGAAAAGTGAGTATACTAATTGTTATATATCACTTAAAAATGTAAATTCGCATATACATTGTTCTCTTCATTAGTTCACTCATTATTAGATTAAAAGCACGCTTAACGTAAATACCGCTCCAGAGAAGTTCAAGATAAGTAAAAAAATAATAATCTTAAATTTATGTTGATAAGAAAATACTTTAGCATACTTTTTGTTCTCTACAATAAAATTACGTTTTTTTAATCATTTATTGCCCAATTATATTTGATCTTAATCACCATTTGTAGGTACAAACATTGTTCACTTGGCTGTGCATAGATTTAATAAAATGTAACATATGTACATACAGTCACATAATGCTTTGCAAGATCGTATAATATATTTTCAGGCAGATGCATAGTAAAACTTGTACTTATTACAAACATACAGTGTATAGTTGGTTCGGTACGTGCACAGCAGTACTCATACAGTGTTTCTGTTATTCTTTTGTGATGATACAAATTGAAAATATCGATAGGATATAATTATTTTTTGTAAACAGTTAATTCTGGTTTTAGTTTTGTCAAAAAAGCTTTTTCCAGTACTTGCAGAAGAAAAATGTTTTCTCTACTAGTAGAGCCAATTTAGAGTCAACTTTCTAAGATCTATATTTAAATTAAGTCATGGGTTATTAAAAGTTATTTGAAATAGACTAAAATAGAGAA
This sequence comes from Copidosoma floridanum, assembly GCF_000648655.2. The sequence goes on from NW_019379654.1 coordinate 2,654,504, forward strand.
GCCTCAAAGTAAACTACATCATATATTTATTGATAATTTATTCCATTTAAAACGTTCCTTGTAATTTCCAGTTAATTATGTATGTTTTATTGTTATACAAAAATTTGCATAATAAGTTCCATACTTCATAAATTATTACTGTTGTGAAATGCAACGACACTGTACAATTATAATAAATAAAATTGTATTATTTTTATTTTCAGTATTTTGTGTTGACTTTTGGTCTTTTGGACTCTAGAATGCACAATGCAGAGTCAGAAACAAAGAATAAAAACAATACTAGTGTACTACGCCAAAGGAAATCCAAAAGACAACCATCTTCTAAATCTAGAAGAAAAATGGTGGGTTCAGGCAGTGGAGAGACGCTTGGTCAGGACCTGGATGGCATTAGATTGGAGTTACTGGAATTTGATTCAGATGACGAATTCAGTGAAGAATTTGACACGAAACGTCTCATATCGACCCCCATACCTGATGTTACCGTGAAAAAATCAGATAGCTTTTTGAAAGACCTTGATATTTCTGGCAAAGATGATGAAAATGTTTGGTCCATCTCAATTCAGATGTTCATTCCATTTTTACTTGCTGGCTTTGGAATGGTGGCTGCCAGTTTGCTTCTTGATCTTGTTCAGGTGAATTTTTAAATTGTATCAACCAAAATAATATAAATTAACAATCAATTATTCATCAACTGTATTTACACTCCCAGCATTGGCCAGTCTTCCAAGAAGTTTCAGAAGTTTACATTCTGGTTCCAGCTTTATTAGGATTAAAAGGCAATCTGGAAATGACGTTAGCCTCCCGCCTGTCTACACAAGCTAATCTTGGGCACATGGACACGAGAAAAGAAAAGTGGAGCTTAGTTGTTGGAAATTTAGCATTGATTCAGTGTCAAGCCATGGTAGTTGGCATGTTGGCGTCATTGGCTGCAGTAGTACTCGGATGGATACCAGAGGCTCACTTTGACATGCATCATGGATTGCTTCTCTGTGCCAGTTCATTGTTAACAGCATCTGTTGCCAGTTTTCTATTAGGTATAGTCATGGTTGCGGTTATTCTATTTTCGAGACAGTTCAACATCAATCCTGACAATGTCGCTACACCAATCGCTGCCTCTTTAGGAGATTTGACCACTTTAGCTCTGCTGTCTTGGATATCGTCTCTTTTGTATAATTTTATTGGTTAGTGGCCACTTGACATTATTTATTTATCTATTCTCGAACGAAAACGATTTAAAATTAAATATAATTATTGTCTATGTGTGTTTATTGGTGTACTCAAACATATTTTTAGGTACTGCTTCTTGGATAGCACCATCTGTGATAATATTTTTTATATTTGCAACTCCAATTTGGGGATATATTGCTTACAAAAATCCTTTCACCAGAGAAGTCTTAGATCATGGCTGGACACCTGTGATATCTGCTATGCTGATCAGCAGGTCAGTAATTGTTAAATATCGTCAATACTTCAAGCATCAACGCTTACAAAAGCTAATTTAAGTTTAATTTGATCCATATCAATAACTAAGATCTAATTAAATACTATTATCATTGTTTCAGTGCTGGAGGTTTAATTCTTGATTATACGATTTCAAACTATAAGGGCATTGCTGTGTTCCAGCTTGTTATAAATGGAGTTGGGGGCAATCTTGCTGCTGTTCAAGCTAGTCGAATCTCGACGTCGATGCACAAAGAACAAACAAACGAAGTGCCTGTTGTATGCATCAGTCCTTTTTATGCATTTTTTTCATCAGGTAATTTAAGATTAACTACCAACTCGGAGCGTTTTAATGCTCCTAGTGCATGTATCTTTTTTGATATCGTCAAATTCACCTCGTTTTAATGATAAATTTAAGGTGGTCATGCAAGAACGGCGAGAGTACTTTTAATGATGGTCATTCCTGGTCATTTAATTTTTAGTTATACCATAAGTTATTTACAAGCTGGCCATACTTCTTTTACCCCAATATTCATGACCGTTTACTTAATAGCTGCACTCACACAGGTAAACCGTCTTTTTTATGAAAATCAAAATATAATAACATTATAAATTTGGACAAACAATGTTATAGGTCATATTGTTGCTGTATATTGCTCAAGTACTAGTTGTTTGGATGTGGGCCAGCGGTATGGACCCTGACAGTTCCGCAATTCCGTACTTAACAGCAGTAGGTGACTTACTTGGAACTGCTTTACTTGGTATAGCGTTCAATTTCCTTAATGCCATTGGAGACGGAGATTCAGACGTTGGAGACTGAGAATCCAAAATTTTTTACTTTATGTTAATGCTGAAAATTTTAAAAAACTGATCTGTTAAAAAAAAATGACCAATACGAAAAATTTTAAGGCTATTTGTTAAAAAAGGATTAACTCAAAAATTGTTTGATTTTATTTTAATGTAAATTAAAAATATTTTTACATCCCAAAAATGTTTTATTGTTAAATAATCAATCGGTCATAGTATTGATTTTATGTGATTATTTGATTGTTACAGAATTATGAACTTGGATCGACTGTAAAGTAAATATGTAAATAATAGTTTTAACCTGTACTTATTTTTAAGTATTGGGTACTTGTTGTACTGTAAAAAAGTCAATTCAAATTATATTTCAAATACACGTTTGTTACAAGAAAACCATTTACTTTGAATTCTTTAGTTTCCTACGAATTACCTCCTTACTTTCTTTCCAAAACTCTTTTTTTTCGTACACGTCGAAAGTTAAGTACAAATGTAATCAAAATTCCTTTTCCTGAACATAAACCTGATTTTGAATACGATTCAGCAATAACGCATTGATACATCATCCGGGTATATCTGTTAAAACAATTTTTGTACGGTATTCACATATTTTGTATTAGGATATTCAAGATGTTGTGCTCATCGGTTTTGTATAATGTTCAAAATCATTTTAGTATTGACAATCATATACTTAAAATATTTACAATAAAAATTCGTGTTGAATGATGTACATGCATCAAGAATAAGAACGCAACGGACTGAAACCAAAATGTAGATGTTTGCAAATTGAATTACGCAGACGGAAGCATTCGCACGAGTAATAACTAGGAATTTCCATTTTCCGTATCGTTAATCATATCTGTGCGAGCATGAATTTTCACACCGAGTAACTAACTGATTACCACAGCTCTTGTTGTTTGAAAAATTTCACAATATTTTTTTTTTTTCAGTCAATTTCTCACGCTAAATTACTTAGTAATTCTAGCCTGTTCATATATGTTAATGAATATTATCATATTTAAACTTTTCATTTGAATGTACGGAAAAATAGTGGTTAAAATTAATTGCTTTGATAACTACGAGTTTTAATTAGGTCTGAAATCATAGAAGGGTCATCTATATTATTTCCGCAAATTCATTATGCAAGATGTACAAGATAATTCAACTAAGATTCTGCACATTTCAAAATTCACGAGTATTGGGAATCGAATAAATTTCGTTAACTATGAAATTCATGAAAAAAAAAAAAAAAATTAAAAGAGAAGCCTTAGCTCCATTGGCTTTGAGGTACTTGATAAGACCCGAGGATAGGCTCCGTGGGCGCTTTAGTTAGGTATGGGAGTATAGTTGGGAGTGGGAGGAGCTGTTGAGATACCGAGATATTGGAAGGGATTAATTATTGGGTCTGAAAAAATTGGGTCAGTAATCACTAGTTCACAACTTGAATGAGAGAAGACGGGGTGCGATTAGAGTCAACACCCTCCACGCAGAGGGGGCCCGTAAGTACATCAATTAGTTTACGGGTTTAAAAAATGCAGTAAAAAGAAGAAAAAATACAATATGATAACCCCATCCAACAGCGTAAAACATGGTTTAGTTATCCTTCATAACATCGTTTTTTACAATTACAAATCTTTTTTTTTTCAAGAGTTTCAAAAATTTTGAATATCATTGATCCCGTCGCCCGAAAAGACCGTCGTGCTAGTATAAACTCATATGTCGCACACGCGCGCGAGACTTTTTGATCGTCGTTTGGTTTTACCGATCTTTTATTCTTTCTTTCTTTTTTTCTTTTTTTTTTTTTTTTTTTTTTTTTTTTTTTTTTTTTTTTTTTTTTTTTTTCCTTCATACAAATACTTCCGATCTTTGATTAAATATGTACTGTAACACATAAAAGTATACATGTATATTACAAAGACCAAAATTATATATAAAAGGAAAAAAAAAAATTATCGTACACTCTCATGATTTGCAATAAAAAATATTTTTCTTGCTGTACAAGAGGAAATTGTAATTAACAAAAATTAACGCTCGTGCACCTCAAGATTCGATTTGTAAGTGAAAGTTTTCGGGCACAGTTGGCACTTGTACGGCTTATCAACGGTGTGGGTACGCTCGTGCACCTTAAGGGCGCTGTTTGCTCTGCAACCTACCCCACAAAAATGAGAACTGCTATCCCCATCAGCCACATTCGTGAGCGACATCGTGCACAAAAGTTGACACTTACTTACTTACTTACTAGTTGCGACTTGAGCTGCAACTCAAAGGACTAATTATTAACTTGATCCGTTATTATTTGATTTTCAGATACGAAAATGTTCCTGGTGCTGTTCGATGATAACAGTTAGCTTGACAAATTTTTTACAAATAATTTCGTTAAGTTGTCATACCTTGATGCTAATTTATAATTGACATAAGTGTTTTTCATCAAAAATGTAATTATTATAATTACTTAAGTAAGCTTCGAACGAATTCTGTCTCAAAGTAAGTATGATTTAGACAAATTGGACGTTGCTACATTTCCAGGCAATTAGTTAAGAACTGTGCGTACAATTAATTAATTGTAGTACACTTATATTAACCAGCCTCTATTCCGTAAAAAATGCCGTTAATCGTAAATGAGTCTCCCATGTGAGAACCAGATATCTTATTAGACCCTATAGATCCTATCGAATTAAAAATAGTAGTACACAAAAAAAAAAAAAAAAAAAACTATTGATACCTTGAAATTGAGATCTCGAAATGTTTATTTGGCAAAAAAACTTGAAAATTCTATTTGCCAAATTTAGATTTTTACGTGTTCAAAAACAAGTCACAGTCTTATTCTTGCTAATGTAAAAGCTCCAGCGTATACAAACAATGCAAGCGCTCAACGATTAATTTTCTTGGTAACTCGTTCCCGGACATTACTCATTAGGATAATTTAATAAAGACCCACAGTATCACCATAGTTAATAACTCTTGACGAAAAAAAAAACATTTTTACGACATTTGATGGATTTGAAAAAAAATCGTTATTGTAGATTTGATTTTAATAAATAGTAAATAAGTTTGTTTTGAGCCCTATTTTTTCGGATAGTTAAATAAAAATAATAGTGAGCTTTTGTCGAATAAAATTACGGTTTAGAAAAATGCTGTGCTCGAACAAAAAATTGTCTACATCTTCAATAAAAAGTTACAAAATATTGCTCATGTACACACAGTAGAATAAATCAAAACTATTATATAACATCGGTTACTTTTCTTAATAACAAAACAAAATAAATAAAACACGTTATAATTCATAGAAAAAAATAAATAATAATAATAATAAAAATTATGTATCAAAAAGTGTTACGTGTTAAATCTATCTTACGTTGTGTACTAAATTACGTACAACTAATAATTCAGATTCTCCTACATGTATACATATACTTACTTTTACTGATGGTCCACGCGACGACAAAATCACGAACTCATCAGCTTCTCTTCTTATCGACCTAATCTTCCTCTCAAACACTTGTATGTATAAATGCATTGTAAAACGACGGCGGGACACACGTTATATAATCAGCCGATTATTGTGGCCCGTTTGTGTATATACACACATCAAGTACGTAGGTATCATCCACACATATAAATGCGCTTGGTGCGGCTTTTATTCTCATTCACGCACGTGGATCCAATGCCGCTTAGCTGCATTAAATGGTACAGTATAAAATCTCCGAAAAATCATGAGTTAGAGGAAATCACGAGTTTCAAAATGACATATTGAGATTAAAACAGGTGATTTTTGTGCTTGAAAAATAGTTTGAATGTATTGTTGTTCGACCTAAGTGACGGTAAAGAAAATCACACGTACGTGAAAATCATTCACGAGTTGGTAACAATTATTTTTTGAGTATTTAAACATTTTACAAAAAATATTTTTTATTCAAATGAACTGCATTTTTCTTTGTGAGAAAGTTTTTTATTCATCACTATTTTTATAATACAATATAGAGAAAAAAAAATTTTTTTTTTCTTTTTATCAGATAAATTCAATACATTATATCTGTTGAAGGTATTTAAATACTTTTTCAAATACTTCGGCTCTTTTCATTTTCTCAATTATTTTTCCATTCAAATTGTAACGTTTTTCTTAAAAACATTAAATTTTGTTAAACACTACGTTTTCAGTTGTAATTAAAAACCTTTTTTTGTTTAACATAAAAAATATGTAACATTTTTAGTAAACAATTATACTACAAAACATTGAAAAATAATCCATACCCAAGTGTGTAAGTTACTTAGCCATTTTATACAATGTCATCAATTTGACCCTCGGCTTTGCGAATACTGGACGCGCGTGAAAAAATATCTATCCGAAACTGTGTTCACCCTAAACCCTTGATTTTTCATAGATTTCAACATAAGTACACCCAAAAAGTATGGGTCCAAACCACTCCGATCTCGCGCTAAAGCTTACCGAGTTTAAGACAGTCCACAACGAGGTGCCATGTATACCATCACGTACACGTAGACGTAAAGTACCTAAACGCACACCCATATACCTTCCCACGAAAGCTTAGCCGCGGATATATGTATAATACATAGGCATAGCACCCGGTGTGTGCTTTGTAGAGGTACATCACCTACAGCAGCATAGCCGCACGCAAGAGTTAACAATCTAACGTAAGTATACGAGCTGCCAAAGCTCATCTCTCGTGTGCGTGCGAGCGAGCGAAAAGCAACGAGCGTTGGGCACGTTAGCCCGAGGTGGCCAGCTCGGCTCGCTCTCGGGGGCTCAATAAAATAGTTAGTTATGCTGCCAGTGCCAACAATCCCTCCGCTCGCGCCGGACAAACTTTTATTGGCTAATCCTTATTGCCCGTCGCCCGAAAAGACCGTCGTGCTAGTATAAACTCATATGTCGCACACGCGCGCGAGACTTTTTGATCGTCGTTTGGTTTTACCGATCTTTTTTTTTTTTTTTTTTTTTTTTTTTTTTTTTTTTTTTTTTTTTTCCTTCATACCCCGCTTTACCTTCGTAGTGCCTGCAAGTGAGTCCATGCCGATTTTTTCGCCGATCGACTTGCTCTGCACACAATCAGTTAAAAGCACGTGCAACAATTGACAACTCGATAGAGCAACAATACGATATAGAAGGAAGGAGAGAGGGGAAGCACAATCGCGAGATCGAGCAAAATGACGGGCGAAGGAACGATTTCGAACGGCGCGCTGCCACCGGATGTCACATTGTGATCTTGGCCGCATCCGGCAGTGCACACGTGCGCGCATCTTTAGGCAAAACAGACAAATCGAAAAATAAATCATCATCTCCGAGATGTCCCACGAAGCTTGGATCCAGAAAAATTCCGCCCCGGCGCGAGAGTCATTGTTATAGATCGGTAGTCACCGATTCTACACCGTTGGCGTAAGCAATCGCTCGAGAGAGCCGTTGCACGTGCTATATGTGTGTTTAGTGTGTGCGGGGATGTTTACGGATGTACTTTGTGCAGTACTCACAGCGAAAGAAGTTGGAGATCGGTAGTGAGATCGGTAGTGCAGTGGGTTAAATGGTATAGGTATTGCACGGGTACGTGTCGAGCGCCTGTTCTAGTGTTTCTGTAAGTGATATGTGAAATGGTAGCGATGACACCACAAGGGTCAAGAATGAAAGTTAGCAGCAGCAGGACGAGGAGCTGATTTCGACGTGAGTATAATATATAATATACAATATATCAGTGGCGGAACGTTGTTGTAGTGATAATCTGATTTTGTCACATTTATCGGGATGTAATGAAAAAGCTATTATTAAGTGATCTTTTATTATCGGTGAATGCAAATTCCATAAACGAACTGACACGTCTCGTATACTTACGTGTACATGTACAGGAAGGTGATGGTAAATAATACATCTTTTCCAGCTTTATCGTTCATCAGTTAGATCGAATAAAAAAATAGTTTATTGTACCTACCTACCTACGTAACATAGTAAAAAAAAAAAAAAATACAGTTATGTACAAATCGAAAATAATCGGATACATGTTAGATTTACCAGACGATTGCACACACGTCATATCACGGAAATTGTTCTATAAATAAACCAATTCGGCGGGTCGAAATAATAATTTCCACTATGGTATACTTGCTGTTCAGAAAAATAGTACAAAGATAATTTGGAGCAATATTCTGATTTGATTTAATCTGTGTGGTGTTTATGTGTCGCGTATATATGTACGTGTACTGCCACTTGTAAGAGTAACCCGCGTAGTTAAGTATAAATACTTCCTAGTGACAGATAAGATCTTCCGTATAGCTTTATCTTTGATGGGATACACGAAATTTATTTTTGTTATTCTCACTTTGTTGTATTTTTAATTACATAAAGTATATCTGGTGTAGGAAAACTTTGATAAAGAATTTTTATGTCTGTAGTAAAGTAAGAGTTGTAAAGTACCGACATCCGATCGCGACAATACCGTGGTATCGATGCATTTGAAATTTCATCACACAATAAGCTGTATTAACCATTAACCACTTATAATTCTTACATGAATTTATGACATCGGTAATTTTATCTCTAAAATATACTCGCAACATATTAGATGTTACATCAAAAAACTAGTTAATTTTACGGTTCGTTTTTTTCTGAAAGACAATTGCAACAACTAACGCTGAAACAATTGTACAGGTATAAATTTTGATTTATGTATTCGTGGAGTGAAAAAAAAGAAAAAATTGAATTGCTCCACGATGCCCATTCAATTTTGTACTCTGTACACCGAACCATATTTCAATGCGACACGAAAAACGATATGTTTCCAGCACCGACGTCATCCCTTCGCGGTGATGCTGCCCAGCACAATAAATTTCCGTACGTAGTACGCGGAAAGTCACACGCTACGCGAAAGAAAAACCATAAACCGCCGCTCGCGACTCGTGCGTCAAAACCGCGCCAACTACAGCCGTGATTTTTTACGTAATCTTGCGTGGCAGGAGCTAAAGCTCGGCATCGAAATCTTCTTCTTCTTCTGTGGTCGTCTCAATTGCACCACTGCACACCCAAGAGATACATGTTTTTTGTGCATGTCAAGCTCGTCGAGTACCGGGATAATGTGTCTCACGGATTAGGAAGCGAGCCAATAGACGATGGCTCAATTGCAGACACGATAAAGAGAGAAGGCGCCGTTTCGCACTTTTGGCCCAATCGGTGGCGGACCGTCACGCGGCTTGTGGTGTAATGTTTTACGTAATGCGTGTAAGTAAACGATCGCTTTTCGAATACACTTTGAGGTGGGAAAGCGCGTCATCGATGGTTCGTATGTATATAGTATCGTCTTGCTGAGCCTTGGGGTGGAAATAATTTTGCGAGGCGCTTACACGCGCTATGATTTTTATTTGTAAGCGCGCATTGATGCGCAAGAACGAAACGACGCGAGAAAGATTTTTTTACGGGGTCTTTAGTTCTTTGAGGTACATTTCTTTTTTCTTTTTATGTTACATCATGTCTTGTTTTTTACGGTCGATTAGATTATCTGGTTTGAAAAATATCTCATGAAACTTCGGACAAACTTTTATTGGCTAATCCTTATTGCCCGTCGCCCGAAAAGACCGTCGTGCTAGTATAAACTCATATGTCGCACACGCGCGCGAGACTTTTTGATCGTCGTTTGGTTTTACCGATCTTTTATTCTTTCTTTCTTTTTTTCTTTTTTTTTTTTTTTTTTTTTTTTTTTTTTTTTTTTTTTTTTTTTTTTTTTTTTTTTT
>NW_019379655.1:0-30056 GCF_000648655.2 Copidosoma floridanum
AGCTATATTAATATTGCTTTTGGAGGATGGCTTTCGATCTGATTAATTAATATTTCATTTGTAATGGCTTCGAATGAAAAACTAAAGATTTGTTTTTACCAACAGGTACTTTGTACGTTATATGTTGTGTAAGTACAAAGACAGACCATTTACCAATCGACTGACAGCCTAAAAATCAAAGCTTAACATATTTTCTTGTTCTATACTGGGCGATAAAAATACAATTAAATATTTTAAGTGATGATTACATTTAAGTGAAATTTTTTCATTTATATTGAGAACTACTTTGGATTTTTCGCAAGATGAATTGAAAAAGTAGGTGAAATTAATCTTTTTCAACATTGTGACGACGCTAGAAAATTTGTACGGTGAATGATTTAATAATGCAAGCTACTTTAACACTTGCACAAATTATTCTTGCCAGTTTAAGGAAAAATACATGAAAATCGTATGAGGAATTAGTTATAATTTTAGTTCGATGTATCGATAAGGAAGCAGAGTCTTTCATTACAGCACACAATTTATGAAGAAAAACTATAAGAAATTTTAAATGACAAAATCATTTTTGTGCAGAGGGTAGCTAAAATTGTATTACTCTATTAAATCACGAACATCGTTTTTTAGATAAAAGAATTTCTACCTACAATACAAAAATACTTTTAAATCAATTGAAAATTTTTTTTGTTCTAAAAAAAAAAGTATATTAGAACAAATTAGAGACGCAAATTTAAAAAGTTGAAAATTTTTTTTCTCACAGATGAATTGAAAAAGTAGGTGAAACTAACCATTATCAACATTATTACAATCTATATACATTTTCATACAATAATTTTATTGCGTAACTACTTTATTTCTCGTTCACATACGAGGAAAAAATAAAAGTGTCATAATCTGTTTACATATTTTATTTATTCCGTGAATAAACGTTTAAAAAAAGTACAATGAACATTACATCATTTCAAGTCTTACTGACTTTCTCATTTCACATTATTTTATTTTACAATAGTTCATTTGAAAGACAAAACGATGTCGACGAGTAAATATCGAATAGATTTAAAAGTAAAAACTAAAATTATTGAAAATAACGTTTTCAATTTTAATTTTTTCCTCTAAAGATTTATCTTGTGTAGATAATATGAATTTTAAGTTTAGAACAGTCTTACATTTGTTAAGCGATTACGTCAGTTTTTCATATTTTGTTGACGAAGCTGATGATACACTATCAATCATGCAACTGCGTATCAACTATAAAGTAGACGTGAATAAAGTTAACGGAGTAAAGTTCCTCTGAAAAATAAAGCTGATCCAAAAATCTAAGACGATTTCAATGGCACGTCAATTTATCGCGTCATTAGAGTCGAAGGAAATAATTTTAAAAAACTAGAAAGTTAAGGATAGACAAAAAATTTAGAAAATTTTGCCTCTGACTTTATTATGTTCTCTAGAGATTCATCTTATGTAAATGATTGGAATTTCAAATTTTTGAAAGTATTGCACTTGATAAACAATAACGTCAGGAATATATGTTTATCAATAGAGGGTTATTTTAGCTCTGATTAAATACTATTGGACATAAAAATTATCAGAGTAGAATTCTCCTGAAAAATAAAGCTAATCCAAACATCATAAACTATTTCAATAGGCCGCTTTTTTTTATCATGTCTTGATGACACAAAAGTATCATCATAAAACTAAAAAATTATTGGTTATACCATTGTAACTGCTTACAGTTGTAAGAGATTATTTTCTTAATACACTTAGAACTCCTTAACACGACAAGAAGAAATTGTCACTGAGATAGCGTAAAAGCTTGGTGCGCAGCATTTGATTCCTACTAGCTTTAATATAACACGTTGTCAAGATGCTTTTTGGAGTATGGCTTTTAATCTGATGGATTAAAATTTCACTTGTAATGGCTTCAAATGAAAAATTGAAGATTTGTTTTTACCAACAGGTACTTTGTACGTTATATTTTGTGTGAGTACAAAGACAACCGACTGATAGCCTGAGGACGAATCAAAGCTTATCATATTTGCTAGTTCTTTACTGGGCAATCAAAATACAATTAAATATTTTAGGTGATGATGACATTTCAGTGATATTTTTTCAATCATATTGAGAACTACTTTGGATTTTTCGCAAGATGAATTGAAAAAGTAGGTGAAACTAACCATTATCAACATTGTGACGATGCAAGGAGATTTGCACGTTAAATAATTTAATAATGCAAGCTATATTAATATTGCTTTTGGAGGATGGCTTTCGATCTGATTAATTAATATTTCATTTGTAATGGCTTCGAATGAAAAACTAAAGATTTGTTTTTACCAACAGGTACTTTGTACGTTATATGTTGTGTAAGTACAAAGACAGACCATTTACCAATCGACTGACAGCCTAAAAATCAAAGCTTAACATANTGCCAAAGACCACCTTCACCCAAACTAATGTGTTGCAAAGATGGGCTAGCCGCGTTGTTAATCACTGAGCCGTTCCTCCTGGTTTCTTTTCTCTACTGCATGTTGAAAAATCATCAAACACTAGCATTAGTTCTAGAAAACTCTACTGTCTGAACCTCTAACAGTGTTGTAAAATGTGAGATGCGAGATGATGAGAGATTATTTTTTTATTTATTTATTTATTTTTTTTTTTTTAACGAAATGCAAAATTTGCCTTTTTAGTCTAAAAAGAGTTTTTTTCTAGGTTTAGTTGGTCATTTAGAGCAAAAAAGGTGTCTCATTTTTCGTAAAGTGAACCATTTCCAAGTTGACTAATGTGATGTTTCAAAACACAAGAATGTAAACTGTTAAAGCTAAAATTTTGCATGTACAAATAGATTATTTGAGTTCATCAAAACTTTTAAGTATTCAAGCATACCCTTACTTAGCTTGATTAAAATCTGGGTCTAATTTTTTTCATACAAATTTTTTTTTCAAGGAAACTACAAAAAAAATTTATTTATTAAGTAATTGATTTTTTGATTGATGGTAATAAGAAAATGGGTTTCTTGATTACTGCAATTTGTTAAAGAAAAATTGGTTTCAACCAATTTGAACCAGATTTTTACCTCTCAAATTCTTAATTATAAAATTCATACCAAAAATGTTGCCTATCAGTTTGCAAATCAGTATATATTGTATAAACAATTATTCTGCAAGAAAATTATGACTCCCATCGTTATAGTGTGATACGAATCACATTTAGAACGAATATTTACGCAATGCACATTTATTATTATTGAAAGATTTTTCAGGATATGCAGGATTCAAGTAATGTAGATAATTTAATTTTACATTATTTGTTTTTTTTTTTTACCATCAGTAATTAATTTATTTAAGAAAATTGTAAAAATTTTGCGGTCTTCATTTTTTGAAATCATTTGCTGTTGTATAAAGTGCAACGTCGCTATCCATAAAAAAATTTTACACATTAAAAATACAGCATCATCCTAATAAGTGTGTCACGTCCAATGGGAAAATTTTTTTATTTGATCTATCCCGTACTCGACCTGTAGTTAAGGTTCGGGTGACGGCCAAAAACTTGGTTTATTATTTATTATGTTACCCCGAGCGATTGGGCAACTAGTTATTTTGTTTGGTGGCTGGCAGTTTTGACGAAGGAGGCGTAAGTAGAGGTAGGGATGGCTCAGACTCGGGAATCTTTTTGCAATGGAAAATAATAGAGAATTGTTAATAAATTTAACGTTAAAACGACTTTTTTATTTTCCGCTGGTTACTTTCGTTTTCACTTTATTTCAAACTTAATAACAACAAGAAGAAAAAAAGGTACAATTATTATTGAAAGATTTTAATATTTGTCTTGACAGTGTTGCGGCTTTAAGCTTAAGGAAGTAAGAACTATATTATGTTGCACTGTAAGCGTACAAATTATACTACTGGTCTTGTGGTGAGTCGGAGGTTTATTTTATATGGATAAAGTGCGTAGGGGAATCACATAATCTTATATCGTAAACTAGTTTTACTAGTCAAGATAATTGAAATTCCGGGAAATTAAAATTCAGCGCCTATTAGTAGCGTACGTAGGGGGTCAATCGAGATAATTGAGCATTTCTTGGGAATTGAGAGGTCAAAGTAGGTAAGAGCGACGCTGTTACATAAAAGCTAGAGAATCATCCGAGGAACAATCTCAGTGTATGATGAAAGAAAAGAAAAAGAACAGGCATAGATGTTACAAGTGTAAAATCATAATGATTGTTGATGTTACCTATTTCAAGAAAATATCATTTAAATTTTAGTATAATGTGAAAATAAAAATAGAGTAAATAATATTTTACAACGTAATAACCACCTATGATTTAAAGCAAGCGTTTCAGTCGTTATTTTGAATATAAAAGATTCGAAGAATAGCACAGCTAGTCACAACACATAATAATTATATCCATATAAAATAATTTGCACAAATAAATAATACCGTCCAAGCGTAAAGACGCTGCATGAATAGAAAAAGTTTTATTTATTTAAATTACAATATACTACTAAGGGTATAAAGAAATCGCGAAAAGTAGTACATTTTTATAATGTTTATTTGTAAAACAAATCGCAAAAATTGTAAAAATTGATCTGAAAAATTATTTCATGAAGTATAGTTGAATCCATAAAAAGCACTTATATGTACTGTGCACAAAAAGTTAAATAATCTAATGTTAATTATTTAATTAAAATAACGTCCAATGGTGGTACTGTTAAATTTTGTATTTATTGAAAAAAAAAACGACGTTTCGGCCGTTTGGACAATGTCCCGACCCTCATCAGGTACAAAAATATTTCTGTCGAAGCATGCACGTATGGAGTCAAGCACCCATGAAAGCGTTGGACGTCTTATATTACTATTTGTGGACGCTGGTGGAAGCTGTACGTCTTTTATATTTACATCGGCATCTACACTGTGCTGCTATGGAGAACACCAGATTGCAACAACTACTAACTATCTTTACCAGTAGGAAGTTTGAATCGCTTTCAAGGGTACTTGACTCCATACGTGCATGCTTCGGTAGAAATATTTTTGTACCTGATGAGGGCCGGGACATTGTCCAAACGGCCGACACGTCGTTTTGTTGCGTGCGCTCAAGGGTGGGGAGGCCTCCACCCGAGTTCCATATTATATTTCTTTTTAAGGGTGCAAAGTGAGATCGTATTTCGTTAGGTTAATAATGTCTGGTTAAATGAATAAAAGTGTAACTTGTGATTCCCATTAAGTCCCATTTGCACTGTTTGTTCATCAGAACGCCAGACAATGTACACGTCCCTTGGAACGCATACTTAAAGGTAAGAAATTCTTTTTCTCTGTATTTTAAATATTGCTAATTCTTTTTATTTGCTTAGTAAACTTTTGTTAGAGAATAGTGAAAAAAAAAAAAATAATTATGCTAACATTAATTAATCAACAATGTGGATGAGCCACCATTTAGCCAGTTTAATTTTATTTTCTAAAAGTTTATTTATGGTTTAATAAAGGACTTTTCTTCTGTTGCAAGGAATCTTATAGCCTATAAATATTTTTTTAGAGTAAATTAAAATTTAATTAACACACAGATAGTTAGCAAATATTGAGTCATCTAATTATATTAGTAGAAAGTTATCTAGTAGAAATGGTTAATATCGACTATTTCATAGTAAAACTTTACTATTTCTACATAAGTGTACTACTAGAAAATAAGAAGTTGGCTGTAAAACTATACTTAAATAATATTTTACAATATATGAAGAAATATTGATTATTTTTCCAGTGTCTGTAATACATAAAATTTTTATGTTTACTTCTGGCCATTACAACTGAGTAAGCACCATATTCGTTTTTCAAAACTTTTTCGTAGTATTTTTTATACAATTGCAATAAAATAAATTACTAATTATGAAATGACAGATAAAACACAATGAATCTTGTATATTGTATAGTGCTGAGAATTTAAAAACGCTGAAAATAATATAGAAATAAATAAATTTGTTGGTATTGGCTTTTAATATTGCATCCAACACTTATAATTCAGCTTGTATGGATGAGGATGAATCATAAGCAAGTTCAATCGCCATGATTTATCCTGATACGCATCCACCCCATGGTAAACATCATGCCCAAGGACGTTAACAAAGGTACGTTAAAGGGACCTTTGTGATTGTCATGGCTTGATGCGCATTAGTAGTTCGGACGTTTACTATACAGATAGAAACGTCGATTCTCCTACCTGCGTAGTTAACATCTAAGGGTGCAGTCCTAAAGCGCGTAATAAAGTTGCGAAAAAGATTTCACGCAATAGAGTGAACCAATGATAGCTATTGCTTGCCTTTCTTTTCTGTTTAGACAAAGTTTATCCCGTTTAAATAGGCAGGAAAGACCGTTGCGCAACCCGTTTGAGCCCGTGAGTGCAAGTAAGATAAAAGTCAATCCAATCTCTCGCGCATAACGAGACTTAAGTACCTTCTTTAGGTGCAGTATGATACTTTACAATAAATCTCAAGGGCTCAGTTAGCACACTGGTTTAACCTCCTGTTTGACAAACAACATCCAAATTAAGTGGCACACAATGATATAATTTATGCAATAAAAAGAAAAGGCTTTATAAGGTTTATTTAAAGCTTAGAGTATCACTTTTATTTATCGCCAACTTAGGTAATTACATTTGTGACTCAAGACAAGATCCAGATGTCCACATTAAAATTAAGTTTTAGTCAGCGAAACTGGACCAGATTCTCTAGGCCACGTAATGAGTCTCGTTACTACGCTGTAGGTACATCACTCAAGCTGGTCTGGCCATGGAATCAACCACTCGAAAAGCACACCGTGGGATTAAGCAGCCAAAAATATTGCCTTGCTATCTTCACCACAATTGCCAGCGACAATGAGACGTAAATAATTTCTTAGAATTAGTTTGCATCATCTCGTGGCAGGAAGTTGGAAAGATTAATTTATCTACTCCGACTTCTTTCACATATATTGCCGTTATTTTTGGGAAAATATAGAAGGGATACTAATTTGAGCATTTGCTCGTTTGCTAATGTCAATGCGATTAAAAAAGTGGTGTTATAGTTTGCCTAATGTTGAGGTTTGACAGCCCTTGGTATTATAATATAGTTAAGAAAAGAGACGGATAGAGATGCAAAAAATTCTGCTGCCAAATTTGATTAAGCAAATCTTGAGTAAAATGTATAAACAAAGACATCGAGGATGTTGCGTCCACTTTTTATGAATAGCCAAGACAGGAAATAATAAAATGGAAAGTGATTATTAAATTGCACCGAACGATGTATGGATAAAATTATCAACGTATAAAAAAAAAAGGAGAGAAAGACGAGCACTTGCGTCACTATCCTTTACCGTCTCTCTTTACACGTATATGTTCGTATATGATGTTTAGGTTCATGTAAAACGCGAACTTGAAAAAAAAATAAAAAAGAGAAGAAATAAGAGAAAAAAAGATACGTAAAGTGCAGCCTTGATGTTACACTACTCTGACAATTGTTTTTTGTTTAATTTTTCAATTTTATTTGTTTTTTATAACACTATGAGTGCAACAGTCGAGAAGATCAGTTAGTTTTCCTTAAGGTAACTTACTGAAATAAAAAAATATGTGTGTGTGTGTCTGTAAATACATATTTATGTATTTTATATTGACAAACACCCATATGCTCACCTGCATATTTTTTCTTTTTTATCTAACGTAAGAACGATAGTTGTGGAATCTTTCATATCATTTTAAACAAATTAGGCTTTTTTTACAATTTCACCTTGGAAAAAGTGTACATAAAAATGATTTTTTTTTTTTATTGAATTGATTTTTGGTAATCCACATTTTTTAAGTTGATTTTTTCAATATTTTCAGTCATTTATCATTATTTCAGTATATTAAATGGAAGCAAAAATATATAATCGAAAAATTTTCTACAAATTGTCAAACTGAAAAAAAAATGTTTGTTGCTGTATATATGTGTAAACGCTTTGAAAAAGGAATGAGAATCCTCCTATAACAGAAAGGGGGTAAAGGAAAAATAGGTAACTTTGCTACGAAAAGATTACCCAGCCTCTTTATAAGGAATATTACGTGTTGAAAAAACAGTGTTTAAACTTAAATAACCATCTCTCAGGATTTGGTCTCAAAAAATGGGAAAATAAAAATATATACATTACTACCTTAAAATAGAAGTAAACAAATTGGTTAAAGAGGCATTGATATCTTTTTGTTGAACTCCTTGTTTTGCTCTCCAGTATAGAATAAATAAGTGGATTCGTACAGAGGTACGAGACCAACCGAGAGCTGAGTAAGGCGCAAATAAGAACTCAAAAATGTCAAAGAATAATCTTGAGCGACGTTTCGTTAGGCTTATTTATACCAGTACAGCAGCGCGCTGCTTAAAGTAGGTCCCGCCTGAGCCCTCTCTCTCTCTAGCTTCTCCACTTCAGCCTCCCCCCAGATGATTAACCCAACACGGAAGATTGTTGTTACCAGAAAAACAGGTACTATATGTTAGTACAAGTATTTTCGATACTCTGTACAAGAAAAATGTGTACTGGTACAGGTATATTTGGTACGGTAGTATACTTTAAAGTACCTTAGTGAGTATAGATAAACCTTATACTTAGTACGTCAAAATCCGATACGTGGTANTCTCTAAAAGCTTAATAATAATTAATTTTCTCAGTCTATTCGTTGACTAATGTGTCGATAACTTGCGTTCTACAAGTAACAGTGAGACCTGTTCCTTATAATTTGTTACCTTCTAGTCTTTCCCATTATGCATGAAAAATATTCTAGAAACCTTCTATCATTTTATCCAAATCGTGGGAATTTCTTTGGAAAATTTCGTTATCAATACATTCCCTCCAGTTATCGCAGTTAGTTATTTTATAAATGATTTTTGAAAAGCAAAACTGGTTAAAAAAATAATATTTATTGTATACTTATCAAAATCCAAAGTCACTTGAGCCTTTTACAACAACAAAACGATTATTAATATATTAACTTTTGATTGTGGGAAAGGGAATCTTCCTGTCATGGGCTGGTAGTAAAAGGATATCTGAGAATTCTCCTGCAGACTCCCGCTTTTCCTCAGGATCTCTTATCAAAATCCTCTGTCTGCGTAATCCACCGCAATATAAAAGAATAGCAACGATGCCGTATTATTTTATCTCACGCTTTTGTAATATCTTATCTGTAATTTATTATGTATTACTTTATTAGCATTAAATTACAGATGTGCACGAAAACGTGGGCCTTTGTGTGTAATAGCACATTTATTACTTTAAAACATTTATCAATATAAAATTTTTTTAATCATTGTTGTGAGCAGTATCTTCTATTGGGTGTATATTTGATGTTCACACATGTTTTCCAAGTGATAACTAAATATCGTAAATTTTTTTATCGCAACAAACGCTTGTAGAAAGATAGTTTGAATAATAATACAATTATCAATTGACTATTATATTCAAATCTCATTTCTTATACAAAAGTTGCTACTTTTTTCGGAATTACTCATGTCTGTTAAATCATTTTTTGATGATTCTACTTTGGATGATAATAAATATTTAGAGAATAATGTTTTATACTTGTTTAGTACACAGGACTTAATACATTTTTGTTTAAGAAAGGGCACTAGTCTTTGTACTTAATGGTAAATGTGTTTTTACCAGAGCAACAATTGTTTTATACGATAAAATACGAACTCACCTTGATATTTACGACTCAAAAACTCTAAATAAGCGAAGCCTTGTATAATATTTTGGCGTTTTGCACGAGACAAAAGCTCTCTACAATACCTTAAATTACATAGCATTGCTCAATCTAATTTTTTAAGTTAAAGTAAATCGACCGAAGATATGAACAGCTACAGCTATGCAACTCCTCCATACTCTTTAATGATACGTACCTCTTCGTGTTAAAGATACAGAGTCACACCCAACGAATTTTCCACGACTATGCTGCTCGAGGAACATGTCGCATTAAACGTCATATCTTTTTTTACCCAAAAAATATAGCCTTACTAGTATGACATCAAGGCTGTTTGCTCTATCTCTCACCGACAAAACAGTGCAGGTATCCCTTCCAACTAACCAACCCTGGCTTACTCATCTTTGACATCATTTTATACTTTTACGAATCAAGTTGGTTTTCACGTCATTATAGTCAGAGAACACAGGCGAGAAAAAAGACAAGTATTATAGGATCAGAGACCAGCATGAGCAGCTATATTTATTATTTATACAACACTATACCCTCGTACTCTTCCCACTTCACAGTAGACGCAACTAGATCCGAGCTATATACTTGATGATTTTGCCTCGTTCTTTATAAATAAATATTGTATAATTGTATAAGCGGTTCCAGGATATATGGATGTAATTATTGACTCTTTAGAGGAAAAATATAGCCTTACTTATACTCCCTTGATTCTACTTGGATTTTATCACTTCCAAAATTGTATACTTAAAAGCTAAATACCATTTAAAACTGAAGTATGACGAATATTTTTTTATCTTGCTAAGGCCCCCTCGTTACAGATTCCATAAATACTTACTTCCTGCATTTTTTTTTTGTAAATCATACAACGACACACAAAATTTTCATCAACGTTTGATGAAATGTGCATTAAAAGAAATACTCTGTTCAGCTATTTTGTCAAGTCCAATCGTAAATGACTTTATTCACGAACTTTACACGGAGAATACGTGTGTGTTCCAGGAGTTTTGATTAAGAAATAGTAGTTTCTCGAAACAGGTCCCTTGGGCCGAAAAATATCCCCAAATATGCAACCAACTTTTTAATGCAGTATAGTAGGTGGCTGTCACCTAACGTTGGAAATCTAGCCACCGAAAAATCTAAAAATACTTACGTGTAATGTGTATATATACATAGGCTCTATTTAAAATGCATGTGGCGGTCAATCACTATTGAGGGGGGGTCAACAACTGTACCCTTTACCCCTCATTTCTTAGAAACTTAATGTATTAAGTGTACTAATGTTTTATTTTTTTTAGTTATTTCAGCAATAATGATGTCACGAATAGTAATAACAGCAATATGAAAAATAATTATTGTAGTAGTAATAATTATTAAAATAATAATAATAAATAGTAATGATATTGATAATCTTCTTTTTGGGTGTGCAAGACCTTGACGGAGATCGCTCTGCTGGCAGCTTAGATCGTCAGAGGGGGCTTTAAACCAAATAGCATTTCCCCTACTAACTTAAAAACAGTGACGTTTACAACTTTTCCACCAGAGCATTTACTACACTGACACACTACAATGACATATAATAGGTTTACTTACAAGCTGTTCTCTGGGGCTGGCCATGTGCATCGTTCCTTCCCATCGCGGTGGTTTTGGTAAAACTGTCAAGACAGACTATGAGGCCTGAGTAACAGCAGGTAACCGTATCTGATAAGGCTGTACAATTCCTTTAGAAAGACATGAAGGTGAGCAGCGACACCCGACCGGTTCCTAGCAAAAGGGGACCTTATTGCCAACAGGAAGGCCCTTGCGCTGAAATACACCTTTTTCCATTTTTCAATTGGACAAAAAAAACACTGTTCTTTTTCAAGTAGCGCGACACACACAGAATCATAAAAATTAAATATGGAGAAGACTAATCTATGGAGATTTGCCATGCAAGGGGCATCGAAACCTACCAATGGATTTACCAGCGGAATGATAATTTAATAATTTGACCATGTTACTTTACTTGAAATTTAATGGTACACTTTAAATAAATAAGTTTAGACTACCTCTTCTGTTGACTTGATACTTTTTGCCTCAGGACATAATGTACGCATATTATTCTATTATAATGTAACGGAAGGGATTGTATAACTCTGTTACTTTATTAATGGTCGTCGTATTTCTATTTAAATGTAATATATGATTATTAGTAAAATTCCTCAGGAAAATCTATTGCCTATTTTTAGAAAAAGCTTCTTGTATCCCGCATTGAAAACACTTGATAAACAATTTTTTGCAATCATATGACTATGGAAAACATTGTATGAAAATTTAATCGGAAAAAAGTAAGTTGGTATTCACTGCGAGAGGATTTACTAATACACACAATAAAATTTTACTACTATTAAAAGTGTTTTTATTGCATGAAAATTGTGTATACAGACGACATAAAATGCATTTATGTCTTAACAGCACAAAAAGTTAAAAATGCTCTAATTAGCTTTNTTTTTTTTTTTTTTTGTGTAAAATATTATAATTTGTGAATTTTCTTACGGATATATATTGCCTTTTTTCAGAAAAAGCTTCTTGTGTCCCACATTGCAATCATGTTATAAACAATTTTGTGGAATCATCTGACTATGGAAAAAATTTTAAAAAAATTCAATCGGGAATAAATAAGTCGGTATGCACTGCGAGAGGATTTACTAATACACACAATAAAATTTTACTACTATTAAAAGTGTTTTTATTGCATGAAAATTGTGTATACAAACGACATAAAATGCATTTATGTCTTAACAGCACAAAAAGTTAAAAATGCTCTAATTAGCTTTTATTATTCATTTCAAACTTTAAGAGTATAAAATTACAAAACACTTTTAAAACATTATTCTCCTTACTGAAGTTAGTTTCCTCCAGTCGGTTCATTGTTGGATGGGTTATTGGTAGTATAGTTCGTACCAATTTATGGCTAAATCTTACAAGGAATACAGACAGTTAATACACCATCCAAGTTTAAGGTTATCTTAGCATCATCGAAGTCGTAGATTCCAGGGACGGGAATCATCTTCGAGAAATTTTTATAGACATTACCGTGCTCATCTTGCATTTCGTTGTGAATGGCCTCAACTGCAATAAATCCGTTTTCCACCTACAATCGAAACAACATTTATTGAGTGTTTGCTTTGCGTTTGATATTATGTTATTTTTATTATTAATATTTTTGTTCATATCTATCATATAAATTAGATGCATGACGAATAAAAGAAAAATATACTTACGAACACCTTAATTTCATTCAGAGCAAATCCTGCGCAGTCTACCGTTTTATGAAAATCCTCCTACAAAAAAGTCTCGTTAATTAAATTAGTTAGAATTCGTTAGAAAAATACAGTTATAATTAAGGTGGCTCATCATCTTTTTGAAAGTTTAGCCTTTGCACTCACATTGAAATTTATGGTACAATATTACTCAACAGATGTGCAGTTTAAATTTTAGAGTTTGTTGCTGACTGTTACGTACGATAGCATATATCTATGCGTGCGTGCGTGCGTGCGCTCCTGCTGGCCTGGGCCCAAAAACGTAGAGGAATAGAGAAGATGAGGCATGGGGAAGGAGACGAATCAACGAAGTAAAGGGGAGATTAGCTAGAGCTGCGAGAGCGAAAGAACCAGGTCCGCAAGACTAGAATACACGTGCAACTTCCTTGAAGTACAAAGACTCCTAACGAAGTATAAGGTTATCACAAGTCGCACTTTTACTTATTCCTACTCCGAGAAACCCACGTCACACGACCAAAATCAAATGAAAAACACATTCAAAATCCGAAATTTTAGCATTGGTCTATAAGGCATTTTAACTTTTTCACCGAATGTTATAGCTTTTTTAGGCTAAGAGTCAAGCCACATGCTACAAAAATGGGGATCAGATTGTTTAAATATCCCTCTTTCTAATGAAATCGCAAATTTCAAAGTTTATAAAAATGCGAATTTGTATCTGTGGGTATGCATATCTTTATACAACACTATACCCTCGTACTCTTCCCACTTCACAGTAGACGCAACTAGATCCGAGCTATATACTTGATGATTTTGCCTCGTTCTTTATAAATGAATATTGTCTACTTGTATAAGCGGTTTCTGGGTATNAATGAAAAACACATTCAAAATCCGAAATTTTAGCATTGGTCTATAAGGCATTTTAACTTTTTCACCGAATGTTATAGCTTTTTTAGGCTAAGAGTCAAGCCACATGCTACAAAAATGGGGATCAGATTGTTTAAATATCCCTCTTTCTAATGAAATCGCAAATTTCAAAGTTTATAAAAATGCGAATTTGTATCTGTGGGTATGCATATCGAGCCTGCTACTCAATGTTTTCAAGTGTGATAGTCTAATGTCATACAAACAGATAGTATAAGAATGATGAGCCACCCCAAGTATGGAAATGGTCTTTTACCTTGTGTACTTTATCGTTAAAGGAACTGTTGTCATCGTAGCTCTGTTGGATCGGTAATATGAGCCTTTTATCATTGCAGGTTCCACGAAGAATCGATCGTGAAGCCATGAAATCATGTTCACTTTTATCAATGTATGCGTAATGCTTTTATCAAGCCAGCACCGCTCTTCTATAGTAAAAATGTTCAAGTGTAACTATAGGATTGCGCTTCCTCTTTAGCACAGCTTCTAATTATTTGAATCATATCTGCTAATCCGAACCAATTTTATATTTTAGTTTATAGAATGACTAATTGTGACGGACTTAAGAAAACGCCATGCTTGATTGATGTTATTCATAACGTACATTATAGTAAATCACGTGCCTAATCCAAAAAGTAACCTACAGTAATCGATTGTATAGATAATTGCTAGTCAAGCCAAAAGCGAGGTTACTCGAGATAGCTGGGGTACATTCGCTATTTTTTTAATACACACGCTTAGAAGTTTGTGTTTGCCACAAAAATTTCATTTTATTCTACTGAAATGTAGACAATTATGATAGTTATGATGATGGTAACTGATACAAAAACTATTACTAAATTTAATATTATATGGTACGGGTAATTTTATGGATTAGTAATCCTAGTATTTAGATCAGTTTATCAACGATGAAAAATATTTTCTTTTACATTTACTAAAAAAATAGTGTGACCCTTAAATAAATACATTTAATTTACAGGGGCTACAATGAAGCATTTTATAAGGTCGTAGTAATAAAAAAATATACATATGAAATCAGAACAGTTTTAAGTAACAGCTATTATATACACTGATAAATGCTTGTTTAATTTTTATTTTTACTCGTTTATTCAGACGAGATTCAATGGAGGAATTGTAACATTTTTATTTTTATTTATCCTAAATTTTTTTATTTGCGATTAGAAGGAATTTTTTAAGTCAAGCTAAATTCGTTGGCATGGCTGGTTACCTCGTCTAAGTAAATTCCGCAGAATGTTTTTTCTGGGTGTTTTTGATTTATATATATATATATAACTGATTCTTCCGTAACTTGCTCAGATTATGCATGTCTGCCGCTTTAACTCGCGTGTTGTAATCAAATTAAAAACTTTAAAAACGTTAAATCTTGTTCAATATTGTCATTGGACATGATGCCTTATACCGATATATTGCCTCGTTTATGAGTTAATATTTCACCAACATCAACAAATAAAAGTAAGTTTTCACTGCATACATTTTGTACGTAGATTTTATGGCAGTTTGAACAAAATTCAGATCGAATGACTCACTGTTTAAATTGAAAATACTTACCAATACTCACTTTTTAAAGTATAGAACTAAAGTAAAGAAACTAAATGACAGTATTGCCAGAAGTTGTTAACTCCTGAACAGCAAAGTATTATTTATTCTTATTTCGTGCATACAAAAATTTCTTTTCGTTCCACTCCTCATTGATCAACCACTCAGTGTACGTGTGTGGTTATGCCAACTACAGTTTCTCATTGCATTTAATGGTAGTAGTTAAATTACAGTAAATGCAAAATCATTTAAATTATATTTCATTTCCTATAATTTGTTCAAGTACAAATTTAATGTTATACGATTTTTTCTTGGTTTAATTTTTTTATTTAAAACAATACAGTTTAATTATCATAATTAGAATATAGTGTTCTCCAGTCGGTTCATTGTTGGATGGGTTGTTGGTAGTATAGTTTGTATCAACGAATGGCTTATTCTTACAAGGAATATACACAGTTAATGCACCATCCAAGTTTAAGGTTATCTTAGCATCATCGAAGTCGTAGATTCCAGGGACGGGAAATATCTTCGAGAAATTTTTATAGACATTACCGTGCTCATCTTGCATTTCGTTGTGAATGGCCTCAACTGCAATAAATCCGTTTTCCACCTACAATCGAAACAACATTTATTGAGTGTTTGCTTTGCGTTTGATATTATGTTATTTTTATTATTAATATTTTTGTTCATATCTATCATATAAATTAGATGCATGACGAATAAAAGAAAAATATACTTACGAACACCTTAATTTCATTCAGAGCAAATCCTGCGCAGTCTACCGTTTTATGAAAATCCTCCTACAAAAAAGTCTCGTTAATTAAATTAGTTAGAATTCGTTAGAAAAATACAGTTATAATTAAGGTGGCTCATCATCTTTTTGAAAGTTTAGCCTTTGCACTCACATTGAAATTTATGGTACAATATTACTCAACAGATGTGCAGTTTAAATTTTAGAGTTTGTTGCTGACTGTTACGTACGATAGCATATATCTATGCGTGCGTGCGTGCGTGCGCTCCTGCTGGCCTGGGCCCAAAAACGTAGAGGAATAGAGAAGATGAGGCATGGGGAAGGAGACGAATCAACGAAGTAAAGGGGAGATTAGCTAGAGCTGCGAGAGCGAAAGAACCAGGTCCGCAAGACTAGAATACACGTGCAACTTCCTTGAAGTACAAAGACTCCTAACGAAGTATAAGGTTATCACAAGTCGCACTTTTACTTATTCCTACTCCGAGAAACCCACGTCACACGACCAAAATCAAATGAAAAACACATTCAAAATCCGAAATTTTAGCATTGGTCTATAAGGCATTTTAACTTTTTCACCGAATGTTATAGCTTTTTTAGGCTAAGAGTCAAGCCACATGCTACAAAAATGGGGATCAGATTGTTTAAATATCCCTCTTTCTAATGAAATCGCAAATTTCAAAGTTTATAAAAATGCGAATTTGTATCTGTGGGTATGCATATCGAGCCTGCTACTCAATGTTTTCAAGTGTGATAGTCTAATGTCATACAAACAGATAGTATAAGAATAATGAGCCACCTCAAGTATGGAAATGGTCTTTTACCTTGTGAACTTTATCGTTAGAGGAACTGTTGTCATCGTAGCTCTGTTGGATCGGTAATATGAGCCTTTTATCATTGCAGGTTCCACGAAGAATCGATCGTGAAGCCATGAAATCATGTTCACTTTTATCAATGTATGCGTAATGCTTTTATCAAGCCAGCACCGCTCTTCTATAGTAAAAATGTTCAAGTGTAACTATAGGATTGCGCTTCCTCTTTAGCACAGCTTCTAATTATTTGAATCATATCTGCTAATCCGAACCAATTTTATATTTTAGTTTATAGAATGACTAATTGTGACGGACTTAAGAAAACGCCATGCTTGATTGATGTTATTCATAACGTACATTATAGTAAATCACGTGCCTAATCCAAAAAGTAACCTACAGTAATCGATTGTATAGATAATTGCTAGTCAAGCCAAAAGCGAGGTTACTC
Organism: Copidosoma floridanum; assembly: GCF_000648655.2. Next base: position 17,438 of record NW_019379655.1, read on the forward strand.
GAGATAGCTGGGGTACATTCGCTATTTTTTTAATACACACGCTTAGAAGTTTGTGTTTGCCACAAAAATTTCATTTTATTCTACTGAAATGTAGACAATTATGATAGTTATGATGATGGTAACTGATACAAAAACTATTACTAAATTTAATATTATATGGTACGGGTAATTTTATGGATTAGTAATCCTAGTATTTAGATCAGTTTATCAACGATGAAAAATATTTTCTTTTACATTTACTAAAAAAATAGTGTGACCCTTAAATAAATACATTTAATTTACAGGGGCTACAATGAAGCATTTTATAAGGTCGTAGTAATAAAAAAATATACATATGAAATCAGAACAGTTTTAAGTAACAGCTATTATATACACTGATAAATGCTTGTTTAATTTTTATTTTTACTCGTTTATTCAGACGAGATTCAATGGAGGAATTGTAACATTTTTATTTTTATTTATCCTAAATTTTTTTATTTGCGATTAGAAGGAATTTTTTAAGTCAAGCTAAATTCGTTGGCATGGCTGGTTACCTCGTCTAAGTAAATTCCGCAGAATGTTTTTTCTGGGTGTTTTTGATTTATATATATATATATAACTGATTCTTCCGTAACTTGCTCAGATTATGCATGTCTGCCGCTTTAACTCGCGTGTTGTAATCAAATTAAAAACTTTAAAAACGTTAAATCTTGTTCAATATTGTCATTGGACATGATGCCTTATACCGATATATTGCCTCGTTTATGAGTTAATATTTCACCAACATCAACAAATAAAAGTAAGTTTTCACTGCATACATTTTGTACGTAGATTTTATGGCAGTTTGAACAAAATTCAGATCGAATGACTCACTGTTTAAATTGAAAATACTTACCAATACTCACTTTTTAAAGTATAGAACTAAAGTAAAGAAACTAAATGACAGTATTGCCAGAAGTTGTTAACTCCTGAACAGCAAAGTATTATTTATTCTTATTTCGTGCATACAAAAATTTCTTTTCGTTCCACTCCTCATTGATCAACCACTCAGTGTACGTGTGTGGTTATGCCAACTACAGTTTCTCATTGCATTTAATGGTAGTAGTTAAATTACAGTAAATGCAAAATCATTTAAATTATATTTCATTTCCTATAATTTGTTCAAGTACAAATTTAATGTTATACGATTTTTTCTTGGTTTAATTTTTTTATTTAAAACAATACAGTTTAATTATCATAATTAGAATATAGTGTTAAGAATAAAATATTAAATCACCGAAAATTAAGTAAGTTTAAATGACTTTATTTAAAAAAATTAAATTTAGAGTTTACTGAGTATTTTATTTTAATAAGAAAATGTTAAAGCGTTTCATTCAACTTGTGTATTTCAATAAAGTTAATAAATGACTATCTATGTTTTGTTACAATTTTAATAAAATAGTTTAAAAAATGTAAAATTACTCTTAAACTAGTCGTAGCGATTACTCTCTTCTGTTATCATACCTTCAGAATCATAGCTGTAACCATTTTATATCTATCGTACGTATGTACCATTTAAATGATAATATGATTCTCTACTTTGCTGCAGCTGTTTTTTCGCTTTTGCTATGAATGGATGAAGGTAGTTCATTGAAAAATATACAATTTCGATTTTTCTGACAAACTGTCGTGAAAATTCTTGTCTTATAAGTTGATGGTTCTGTTACTATATAAGTTATGAATACTCCAAGAATATTTAATTTTTGGCCCAATACTTAAAGATTGTTAAAGTAACGGAGTTGTTTAGAAAAAAAATATCGAATATTGAATGCTCAAATGTTTCAAGCTTTTCTAAATCCAACGTTAGTTGCTATCCCATACTTTTAAGAAATTGTTTAGCTGACAGTAGTACTGACCAGTTGTCTTGGAGACTCAGTTTAAAAAAGCACTGCCATAGTTAATCAAATATAATTGTACATGCTGTCACATTGAATTATTATAAAAATTGTTGATGAGTCAAAATTGAAAGCAGAAATATGATTTATACATGTTCACATACTCAAAATCGTGTATAGTTGACTCCAAATTTTGACATTCCTATTGGCGTGTAACATTTTTAAAATGTCGAAAAAATCTTTTTAAAACACTATACGGTTTCCAAACAAAAAAAACTTCGTGAAATTTGACGTCATTTGGAACAACCTGGATTCTAATTTTGGGTCTCGCAAAAAATAATTCGTAAGTAGCTGCCTGGAACAATCTTATCGTAAATATTACGACACCTCAAGTGGGTGTCTAAGCTACTGCAGGATAGATTTTAAACATCATATAAATATATTATTTTATTGAATACAATAATGGTAACAAAAATTTATAGACGCTTATTCTCCAATTTCAAATTATTATTCTTATTAACTAAAAAAGGTTCCTATTAACACTAAAAAAGGCTGAAAGTATTATTTTTAATCATAAAAACTAATTAATATTTTAAATACATAAAAATTATTTTTACAACTAAAATACAACTTTCTTTAATGTTTAAATGAGTATATTCCAACGATTTTTTGCATTTCAAAAATTTATATGCAATATTAGTATCTATAGTTTTAAATTAATTTCACTTTTCGACGACATCTCTGAAGTTTAAAAAAAAAAAATTTTGATGATGTATTTAAATTATGTATTTACTCTCCTTCCTAACTTTCATACAAATTTTTAACAAAATATTCTTTGCATTTATTTAATGGAAAAAGAAATTATAAGTACTCACACATTTCTTGACTTTATAATCAGTCAAAAAAAAATTTTTTTTTTAAATTTGTTTATAAAAGAAGTTATACACTGGAACTTTTTTTAGATAACAGATAGATAAAAACTGTTCTTACTGAATATATCGTTAAAAAGTTTTAGTAGCAAACTATAAGTTTCGACGACTTGAATCTCTGATTGCTCTGTTTCTGAAATGTAATGTCTTGATGTTATTGATTATTCTCTTCGTGAAGCTTAAAATGCAATTCGATTTTTATTTTCTTTGTTGTAAAACAACGACTACGGTCTCATAAAAATATCGACCATAAATACATAAAAGAGGAGTGGGGGGGGGGGAATTTCACTGTATACGTCGAAAAAGACAAAATGCGATGAAAAGGAGTCTTTTTATTATATCTCTATTTTCTATTCACATCTTGGATTTATTACTGCAATATCACTGTATTAAAAATTCAATGGGATTAAAAAAAAATGACATATTTTAAAAGTTTCCAGAATTAATTCAGAAATTCATGGTAAGACAACTTCGACAATTAATTATTTCGAAAACCAAAGTTACTGATGGTACAAATATGGATGGCCTATTTTTTGAATGACTCGTCCATGCTATTGATTATTTTCTGTGAAAAACTCGAAGTGCTCACCAACCAAAGTTTGATTTTTTTGTTTCGTTGGTGGTAAAACAGCAGCCTAGAGCTATAATCAAACCGTCAAATTGAAGTCGTGATAAAAATACGTTTGCTTATACAAAAACAGTTTTACTTAAATATGCAAACGCGAGCAATCGATAAGTGGCCTAGTCCTATACATAGGCACTACCCGATTGAAAGAACAGATAAAAAGACAAAATGAATAACTATAAATTTCTTCTACAAACAGCTTTGCTTTAAGTGGGTAAAATAATGTTCCTGTTATACTCGTTCCGAGCAGTATTTATCTCATTTGTGACCAAGTAAGAAAAAACCCGTTCACTGTTTTACCATAAGTTTTGTACATCACACGTAAACCGATGAAAACTCTTACTCAAATATAATTCTCAGTTTATTTTTATTTAGTAAGAAGAATTACGAGCGATAAGGAGTATTCATCATTTTTTTTAGACCATCTTTTTTTTTCTCCGATGTAAATGTTTTTTAGTGTTAACGCCAACTCTTTTCGTTACGTACACATATAAATATGATATATCATTCTTTAAGATATTTTTTCTCGCTCAAGCGTAAATTACTACATCATAAGATGCAAAACTGCAAAAAAATTTAGAAAATAATGGTTATTATCAAGTGTTACCTAAATTTCTTTAGCTATTTATAATGCTTCCAGACGCTAACTAAGATTGAATTGACTTTAATACACCACCTTGTTTTCAAGGGAACCTGAGAGTGTTTTCCCTTCGTGGGCATGAGTCTCTACTTGCTGCTTATCGGCAACGCAACTGTAACACCTTAAACGCCCGGCCTTTGCTGTCTAACTCTGTTGCTCATCATTAACTGATTCGCCTATACCTACTTGGGACCATAGTTTATAACCTTACTCGTTGCTATGCAGTTTCGGTGTCTTGATACTCGTGTCAACATTGTACGTGACGTGAGTATATCCGGTCAAATATGTAAGTAATTTTTTAAAATACTTTAATACACTGTGACCGGATAAATCGACCACAGTGGTGCGAGAAGCACATCAAGTGTGATACGCTCTGATAGAAATAGGAAAAGTACAAAAGTTAAGAGAGAGAGAGAGAGAGAGAACCATTAGATGGTAAGGAGGGTGTGGAAGAAGCAGGGGAGGAGAGTAAAAGAACGGAAAGAGAATAGATAAGCAGAAACAGGAAAAAGAAAAGTAATGACTTAGGACAAAACGTGATTTCGCACCGAGGTTAAGATTTGCAAAGATTTTCCTTAAATTCGCCTCAACATATTGACGAATAGTATCTTTAAATAAAAAGATAAGAAATCGTTTCAAAAATGGTGGAATTAGAAGCAACCTCTCACTAAAGGATTATTCACTGGCAGTTCGACGCAACCACCAAGAATTGCACCGAAACATCCCCCACACAGAAGGTACCCCTAAATACGATTAATAAAAAGAAAAGAACAAGTTCTCTCTCTCAATAGTTGAAGTATATAATTATACAATTAATAGATAACAATACGTTGTAATACTTGATTGCGAATGTTTAGTGACTAATTAAATTGCGATAAGCGAGGGCGGAAGCTTTTTTTTTTTCATTTTGTTAAGTGGTTTTCTTATGAAATTGTATCATTCGATATTATAATAAATAACAGGTTGGCTGACCACCTAACCGAAACTAGTTGTAGAATACGTCGCCACAATTTTATGTTTAAAAAAGTTTTTATTTAGATATTACTAAAAGTGTCACGTCGTGTTCTGAATGTTCGATTGAACAAGGCTAATTATTATGTTATAACAATGCCTATTTATTGCCTTACAAGAAAATAATTTATTGTGATACACTACTAGTTGTGTAGATTATTACCACTATTGTCATCATCATTTGTAATTCGTGTATCTTGTTATTTAATAGGCACATTATATTTCTTAATTAAAAAATTGTTAACATTTCTTCGCTTACTTTTTTCGTTCTATACTAATAAAACTATTGTTCAACATACGAATAAAAGTTTCACGAAAATTTCTTCGTCTTTAATTATATAATTGCAGTGAAAGTAAAATTTTCATAAAGCTTTGCAAACTATTATTTATACGTGTGCACTGTATGTTTTTTGGATTTTAATATTTTAAATCACAAATTAAATATAATTATCGTTTGAATATTATATTTAAAAATCAATAGCTCCTTGTAAATTTTATCTATGTGCTCACACCCTGTACAAAAACACTTAATAAGTACAAACTTAAAACACTATTATTATGCTTAGTATACATCAATTTATTTTCAGTTAATTAATAGTAGTGTGCCGTAATAACAAAATAATTATAGATTTTAACAATACACCTAATAGTTTTGTAAGTTTTTGTGATTTATGAAGATTATATTTCACACTAGCGAAATTTCAGTGTCACGATTTTCATTAAGATTATTATCATTATCTGAAGACTACTTTACATGGATACACAGATGTATAACATAGTGTATATTATTTTTTTAGCTGCTGTTCTAGTATGTACTATTATTAGTAGTAAAGCTAACCCGATGGCAAGATTAAGGGAGTACACCAAAACAGATACATCAAATGCACAGGAGAAAGTTCAAGTACGGAGAACATGTATGTACCAGTAGCTTTTGAAGATTTTTTTCCCATTTGTGCTTATGATCCGAATAATGATGCCTTTAAGCCAATAACTTTCATTAGTTATAACGAGCTTGATGCGTACAACTGCATTAACAGACAGAGTAAGTACATTGTTTTTCGTAAATTGTTTTAAAATTACTTTTTTCTATTTTTCTTTTTTTCATGAAATTATATTTTTATTCAGATCCTCTTAAAAAATTGTATACTCTTTCGGAATATTTCTCCAAACAAAGGCTTTTTTATACTGATAAAATTATACAAAGTATAAAAATACTTGTTACTGCCCATCTGCTAAATGTTAGCTGATATTATGTCACTATAGCATGATGATTGTAAACATACGTGTGAATGTTAAATTTAATGAAAAGTTATAAGACATGAACGCTTTTTAATGAATCAAACATTTCTAATGAAATGAATTTGTTTTATTATCTGGCATATGGCGACAATACGCCAACGACACCAAGAAAGTGTTGATATTTTTAGGCACGAGTGATATTTAAAAGTGCCGTATCATAATTTAACAATTGAAAATTAAAATGAGGTAACGGTTACCTGAAATGTAACCTGAATTATCAATCAACATGTTGCTTGAAACTTTTTGCAAAAGTTAATGATTGAAAAGCAACGCCATATCGCTATTATATACGTATTTGTTGGTTTACTGTGCAGATTCTATAAGTTACATCTAATATATTACCATGGCATGTCGAATCACATGTTAGATGCCATCTCAGAAGATATTTTAGCTGAAATTTATCAGGAGAATATTGATATAAAATATTAAAAAAAAAAAATATTAAAAAAAATGAAGTCAAATGATCTAAAGACGTATATTTGACATTTCATTGTTTTTAAAGATTTTATCTTAAAATTACCGATATCCTAGAATTGATATTCAATTTGGCACATAAGTATTCAGGATAAGTTTTTATTTGAAACTGCACTTCCACAGAAAGTATTTTTATAACCTTAAGGTACTGTTTTTTCGTGCATTGTATTAAATCAAATGAATGCATTCGTGTAAACATTAATTTGAAGAATCTAAACATACGTCGGTAAACTTTTATTCAAAAATAATTTCAAGAAATTTGGGTGCAGTTTGGTTGCTAAAGTTTTTTTCTATTCATAATTTAAGTATTGTTTTTTCAAACTCATCACTTACCTTCATTACTTTTTTTCAGATTTGATTGCCAAAAGTCCTGGTGCATGTCCTAAAAATGATGGGTTTCCGGTAATGTAGGAGGTCCTAAAGAAATTTACAGTTACTGTAAAATTTCCATCGCAACGTAATAAACCGAGTGTAAAAAGCACATTATCTTTTGATTTTTTAAATCTTTATATCCTTACTACACGTATCCAGTAGTGCGGAAGCGCTACAATGTAAGTTTGCAAATCAAACGAAGCCTTGGCAACTATTCACTTTGGATTCCCATACTTGGAGTTTTAAACAGCAAGCAAAATGTTTGTTATGGTATGCCTAATACATTTTGGTTTGGTGTAGCTTCTTTAATCTTATTTTACAGCTTTACTACATGCAAGAAAATTGCAGGGAATTGCTGTATTCTTAAATGATCAAATCAGAATTTTTCCAAAAAATAGTCAAGTCCAAGTTTGGCAACATCATTAATTTGTTGGAAAAAGTATATGTTATGTTACCATATCTCAGCAGAACGTAATAATAAGCCTCTTCTACATTTAAGCGTTATGCGTATTTTGAATGCACTAACAGATAAACTTATTTCATAATTTTCTTTTTCATTTCCATGTAAGTACATTGTATTCCAAGAATTTGATTTCTTTTTTAACTTTATTTTCTTGAAATTTTTTATTTTTTTTATTTTTCCACTTTGAAAAATTACAAACATGATTTGTCTCAACCAATAACATCACGAATAAAAGACTTTAGTCGTGTGAGACACTTTGATTTTAAATTGAAATGTCACAGCAATAAAGATATTACTTCAATTCCATCAAATAGAATATTTTAAAATAGAAAAATGCATTCAAAATGAGTGCTCTTGTAAGGCAATGTACGATCAGATGTAAAATAGTTATCAATACTATTGATTTTTCACTTTTAGGCCATACAATTTTGAAGATAGGAACAGTTATTGTCATAATAAATTATGTTACACATTTTTATACTCAGTTTACAGACTGACCTTTAGACTGTGAACCTATGCTTCATTTGACTCCATAACCTGGGTAATTAATATAGTTATACATTAAAAATCAATCTATCACCTACATTAATTCATAGTAATTTTTTTACAGCTATTCTGTCTAACTGCATATTTCATGCAACGTTTTTTATAACCATGGAATTATGGTAATCGTTATAGGCTAACCTTACAATATATCATGGAAAAAACAGAGATCATAACTACATGTTCAAATACCCACGAGGTTACTAAAAATACTTATTTCCAATAAATTTAAAAAAAATAATAATTAAAAATATTAAGTTACATGTCACAAAAATATAGGGTCATGTAAGTTTAATATGTTACGCTATTCAATAAACGTCACATTTTATATATAGTGTCACCTGCTGGAGTAACGTCATAAATTTATTTTTTACGCTTTACGGCGTAGAAGTAAGGTAACCAAATAAAACGTGTGGTCTGTAAGATTATGAAGGGTGATAATTGCAGGTCGTGGTTCAGAGCTAGTGAAACTGTTAGAAATAAAAAACATCATCCTACTGGTTTTGTAAATTTGCTCATACGTGTTTGCATCGAAAAATAAGTGTTGAGACATTGTGGTTATCTAGAACTGTTATCGATACAAAACTAATTTCAAGTTACACATACTAAAATGATACGATAAAGAGTTTAAGACAGAAGTAACATTAACAAAAGCAATAGATAACGACATTCAATATTTTAATTTTTTTCGTTCTGATTGTTTAATTATATTTTAATGAACTTTTTAAAAATATTCTGGTGTCTGATGATAAAAAGAACTAGAAACGTACTTTTATGAAATTAAGCAATAAAGAAACGTAAAATTTTTGGTTGAGGAAAAGGTATATAGCCTTTTTGTTCACATTTTAAAGCACAAAAAAAAATGTACATAAATGTTTCTGTTCAAAGAGTCAATTTTTAATGTCCTAGCATAAAACAAAATCTGAAATCTCTAGAAAATTTTGCATCATTTTCTAACTAGTTACTTCATTGTTTTTGTTTCAGTCATATTAGAATAGTGAATTATAAGATGTTAACATAAGCAATATCTAAATACGGTTGAGTTTTTTTACCATTACCGTCATTATATTTTATATTAATTTAATAGACATAGAAACATATAGTAGTATACTTACTGATATAAATCGAAATCAAAGTTTTCGAAACTATTATTACAGCTATAATAACTATATGGTGAGCTTCGATGGCTTAGTGGTTAGCATAACAGCCTCCTAGCCGGAGATGTACTCAAGGGGTCATGGATTCGAATCCTGTAGAAAATCATCGAGATATTTTTCTCAGGCTTTTACGGTAAGATGAGTACCCAGGATGCCGGAACATCACTTACCCGAGTTTTATAACTAATAGTCGATTTTTTTAGTGCTGTCTGGACTTTCGAAGGCTTCCTTTTCGAAGGACAGCCAACACCTGGCCAGCTCATCGGATAAAATCACTTTCAGTTATAAAAACGGTACAGTGAGTTAGATAGTTTATTGGAAAATATCTTTTCATAAAACTTGATAATAGCCAGAGTTAGCTCGAGACAATTGCTACGCCTTGTAAATAGTATCCAGTGGGATGAATGACCGAGTTGTTTGAGGGGAACTGTGCAAGGGGCTCGTACGAAAGACTCGCACACCGTGCGGTGAGGGAAAAAAAAATTGAAAGCAAAAAGGTCTCTGATATGGCAAAAGCTGAAAATAGTCCTAAAAATCAAAATACTAATATTAATAACAAATACATGCCATGAAAAGTTCTTCGTTGTTCAGTTTATTGGTAAACAGCTTTACCATAAGTTATTGGGAAGGCAGTATTTCATGATAAAAAAATTATGCCTTTTTAAACATGAAACTGATAAATCTTTATTGATGTTTGTATTAATAAAAAGATCAATTTTCAGAATTACAATTTATGCATCAATGTTTGGAAAACTTTAACTTTTTATTTACTTGAATACGTCACGTACAATATACGATACTCACACGTAACGAATAGTTTAACATTCTGTTTAGAATTATGAAAGATAGAAGAAATTTTGATTTTTCTCGACTCACTGATATCAATATATTAATTAATATTTAAAATACAACAGTGAAAATTTTTTTGTATTTTCTACAGCAGAGCGTATAACATTAGTATTTCTTACTATGTTTTCAGTACATACAATTTTTATCACCCACGCACTCGTAAGAAAAGTCTATGAACTTACATGCATTTATATTTAAAGAACTTGGAAAAACAATTCAAGTGTTTTGAAATAGGTTTATGATACTTTTGAGACCAGAGTTTTCATGGACTCTATGTCTCAGAGAATAATAAAGTCATTATTTCTGATGTTGCATCTCAAGTTTTTAGCGTTACTTTTCCGTTTTTTTTTTTTTTTTTGAACGAAGCTCCTTTTTTTATTAATAAATCACCTTGCAGTGTACGGCTTAAACGCTGAATGTACTTTTTTATGCTTTGCTATTATTGTGGTCTTACAAGAATTATAACAACAGGTGGATAAAAGCACTTTATATAGACTTACCCTTTTTTATATGCATAGTTTGAATGTTTTATGAGAACAGCTGTCTATACTTTAACACATGTCAAATTTTAATCTACTATTTATAGAAAACACAGTCACAGCCGTACAAAAAGACAAAGATATGAGATGCGGAAGTAAAGTGGAAATAAAGAGTAAAGACGCCGACGTATAATGTTTGAGAACTAGCTAAATATACACTTGTTATTGTTTGGTCATAACCTTCGGCTGAAGAGATGGTTACCTGTAACAGTTATTTTTCTAGAAACTCATATCATTTACGATTAGCAAACTTCACCAAGATATGAAACTGTAATTAACCGATAATCACGTACACGAGTGCATGGTAATTATTAACTATAAAAGTTCACCATGGCGTTAGCCAAACGTAAGGATAAACTAAAAACCACATAACGACAGCCTGCTGCACTACTGCAATGGACCTTTTTGGGTTTTTTTTTTTATAATTGCAAACTTATTGGACGGGCCTTGGAGTGAAAAGTATTCAATTAAAAGGTGTGGCAATATTTAGATACCACTTGAAGCTTTCAACATGTGTGCGTAAGCCAACATGTCTTTGTCTTCAACTTCCAAATTGTGAAGGAGAGGGAGGTAGAAGACATAAACAAGGACAGTCGAATTTCTACTTCGTGCTCTGGTATAAAAGTCGGAGACAAACTGGACAGATTTCAGTGCCTCATCGTAATAGGTGACTATTTAGCTACCATTGCTAGTTTTGTTGCTGCGTACTATTCATCTTGCTTTTGAGTTTCATCCCAAACCAAGCTAACATGAAGCTGTATATCTTTCTAGGTAAATAATAATATTTATTGGTGAATTAGTTTGGTACATATCTAGTTGTAAGAATTGTAAGAGAAAATATCTTGGTGATATCACAATTTTAAGTTATTAGAATGTCTGTATTTATGCCAATTGTAATTAATCTTTTTTTTCTCTTTTTTTTACTGTATACTTACATCTGTACGTAACTTGGAAAAATTTTTGACAACTCTCGATCTTCCTCTTGTGCGGAGGGTGATAATCATAACCCCAACCAGTAACCCGTTACTCAATTTTCTATTATCCAACTAACTATACAACCGTTTGCGAGCAAAATCTAGAAAGGAAGAAAGTAAATCTCTGACTATCAGTTTTATCTTTATCAAGTTAAATTGGCAGAGATTGTAACCCACGCCTTCTTGGAGTATGTGTATATATGTACCCCAATAGAGCTAAGACATGCGCCGTAATCAACTGAGCTGCGGCTGCTCTATTATATTGTTCTTATTCGATTACTTCACAAAAAATAAAATTACAAAAACAGAAAGACAAAACAAAAGTATAACCTTAGTAAACATGTGTTGTGTACACCAATGAATTTCAAGTAACCAAAAGTAGTTTACAGTGTGAACCAAAGTTTGTACATTTTAATGATAACCAAAAATATCTCTTAGGTCTTTGATTCACAAAAATCTTTTATTTAACTAAAATGAAGTTTTATTTTCATGATTTTTAATTAGTGTTGTACAATTATTACTCTAAATTTTACGTTAAAACTCAAAACTTCTGAATTGTTCAAACCTCTTGGACGCATGACAGTACATTATTTTGTTTTGGCAGCTTGTCTAGTTTATACTGTTATTGCTATTGAAGCAAACCCAAAATTAAGTACGGACGTCGAAAAAGAAGTACCCGAAGAAGAGGAGGACGTTGAAATAAAAAAAATCTGCTCAAAAACATTGTTATCTGCCTATATGCCCGTCTGTGCCTACGATCCAACTAATCATGCTGTCAAACCACAAACCTTCCCCAATAGTTACCTCCTTAATGCAGAAAACTGCGAAACTGGAAAAAGTAAGTTTATTTTGCGTACATATTTTAAGTATTCTTTTTTTTTTTTTTTTTTT
>NW_019379655.1:38790-58863 GCF_000648655.2 Copidosoma floridanum
TAAAATGTTATGAATACAAAAAACTTGAAATACAATTATATTTGATCAATGGATTTTAAACAATAAATTTGGATTTGATGAAAGTAGTTTAAATGCATTTTGAGATACAATTATATTTTATCAGTGTATTTAAAAAAATTAAGAAAAGTACAAATGTATTGAAACAAATTATTTCAAATACTTTATCAAATAAAATTATATCTGAAATAATGTTTTTTGAATAAAAGTGCGTTTCGTATAATTTATTGAAAATAAAATATTAGAGCTACTTTTTATTTAAATGTATTTAATATTAATCTCATTTAAATACCAATGCATTTAAAATACCAAGTATTTGATGTATTTAGTTAAAAAAAAAATATTGTCAATACTGCATTTTAAGTAAAAATAAAAAATATTCTTTTAAACAATTTTGAACGGTTGAAAAATTTTATTTCAACTAAATTATTTATTCAAGTATTTCATTTAAACTATTATTTTAAATATAATTATAAATACAGTAGTAAGTTCAAATATTTCATTTAAATAAAGTAATTACGTATTTGGATAACTTAAAATAAAGTATTTCAAGGAAATCAAATACCACTCTTCTCTGGTCATAATCAACTGAGCTGCGGCTGCTCTATTTCATTGTTCTTATTGAAAATTGAAATGGCTAGGAGTGGCAAGTGAATCATTTCTCGTTTTTCATGTGTACAAATAGGTATACCATTTAGAAACACATTGAACTTGAGATTGGCCAATCACACTCGACTCTCGGACAGCAAAGTATCAACAAGTGTTTATACAAATAATTTTCCAGCTATTCAATACGTGGATATAATATTCCTTTTGTCACACTTTTTCCAGACTTTGGACTGGCAGCCATTTAAATGCTGGCGTGTTTAAAAAGTATGGATCGCTGTTTGACAAAATCAAAGTTTAAGAAACAGGTTAAAATTTTCTTGAGACTACTTTAATAAATTCTGAGCGAGTTGTAAAACCTGTTTTATACCATAACGTATTGTTTCTTAAAAAGTTTTCCTTGTCTATAGTCTCTTTTGATTTATTTTTTTTCACTTCGCGTCTTGATATACACTTCTCATAGCACAGATTTCATTTAGATGCGCATGAAAGGATTCACAATTATTTATAGTAAGGCAGATCAAAGATGAAACGTGAGCCTGAATTTTTGCAGGAATCATTTTGTAACATTTGCACGATCGAACCGTGCAAGCCCAACGTTGAGGATTAGTTTTTAGATTTCTTTGAAATCCAAAAGTATAGTTATCACCACACAGCAGAGTTTTACCCCTTCCACTCTACAAACACTTCATTGTCAAACTCTAGAAGGATTATAAAAAAAATACTATGATAAAAACCATAAGCCCTAATGACTTAGTGAACAGTGGAAGCGAATTTGAATTTTTTTTTTATAAATTTGGGAACCTTTGGGAAGCCCGTAAACTGTACTTTCTTATACTATTTGACAATGACAGGACAAAGACAAGCATAAGCGAAAAAGCCGGTGTGTTTTCTTCACGAAAAATCTGAGAGTTCTAAAGCTCGAAATGTCTGTTTCGACTCTGTCAGTTCTGACCCCTTGAAATTGATAATCAATTGTAGTTAAGTTTTATTTGAAAGCAGTGAATTTGAGACGGAGTAGCAGAGTACCTGGAGCAAATAAATCAAAACTGACTATGTTTACTAAGAAAATTAGTTTTTTTGTAACTAATTAATAATAACAAAAATGTAAGTAAACTTTGCTTTAAAGTCAAATAATTATAATTTAGGATATAACTAAATTAATGGTTGATAAAATATAAAAATGTGTTTAAATGTTCAGTTCAAATATTAATAATATTTATATGAAATATTCACTATTACAAAGATGATTGTCAAAGAACTATTTAATTATAATAAGTTACTGTAAAACAAATATGTGTATTTATGATGATAAAAATTAAGTCTTTCGTACATAGTTGCAGCCATTATTTTCAGTTGAAACGTTTAAATACTAAGTTTTCATTGTAAAAAAATACTGCTGTAAACAATTTAAAAATTATTTTATTTGTATAAAATAAAAAAAAATTATTGAAACAGTGAAAGTTAAAAAACGTATTATAAGTATTTATTACAAATAGGTTAGTTCTGACCCCCATCCAAAATCATAAAAGCTGCATACGTTGTGACACAAATAGTTTGTAGCAAATTCATTACAGAAATTTTTTTTTTTTTTTGATGTACTGAAAAACAATAATGAGCCACAAAATGTTTATAAAGTTCAATTCGAAAAATCAAAAATTTTAAACTGAATCTGAGACAGTTACGGCGGAATTACTCATATAATATACTTGATCCACTCGTGTACCATAATGTCGAAATGACGAAATATAAGTATAACCTTAGTACACTAATAATATGTGTTGTGTACACCAATGGATTTCAAGTAACTAAAAGTAGTTTACAGTGTGAACCAAAGTTTGTACATTTTAATGATAACCAAAAATATCTCGTAGGTCTTTGATTCACAAAAATCTTTTATTTAACTAAAATGAAGTTTTATTTTCATGATTTTTAATTAGTGTTGTACAATTATTACTCTGAATTTTACGTTAAAACTCAAAACTTCTGAATTGTTCAAACCTCTTGGACGCATGACAGTACATTATTTTGTTTTGGCAGCTTGTCTAGTTTATACTGTTATTGCTATTGAAGCAAACCCAAAATTAAGTACGGACGTCGAAAAAGAAGTACCCGAAGAAGAGGAGGACGTTGAAATAAAAAAAATCTGCTCAAAAACATTGTTATCTGCCTATATGCCCGTCTGTGCCTACGATCCAACTAATCATGCTGTCAAACCACAAACCTTCCCCAATAGTTACCTCCTTAATGCAGAAAACTGCGAAACTGGAAAAAGTAAGTTTATTTTGCGTACATATTTTAAGTATTCTTTTTCTGTGGTATAAAAGTCGGAGACAAACTGGACAGATTTCAGTGCCTCATCGTAATAATCGGTTTTAACTGGTACAACATTTAAAAAATTGATCATTATATTTTATATTAATTTAATGGACATAGAAACACATAGTAGTATACTTACGATATAAATCGAAATCAACGTTTTTGAAACTATTATTACGGCTACAAAATATATGACAGGAAAAGTTCTTTGTTGTCAAGTTGATTAGTAAATAACTTTACTTTTTAAAAGTTTTTCGACTTGCAATATTTATGAATCAATTTTTGGAAAATTTTAATTTTTTATTTAATTGAATATCTCGTGTACAACACCCACGTAAAAAATAGTTTAATATTATGTTTGGATTCTAAAAGATAGAAAAAATTTTGATTTTTCGTCGGATAAAGCAGAGCAGAGTTAGCATGAAAGTTCATTTGAATACAATGTCTGAACCCTCGATGTTTGAATGAAAAACATTTTTCCAGACATGAATACTCGTTATTCATGACATGTACTTTGAAAATGCAAAAAAGTGTTTCTTTATAGTATTGTGATATTTTTATTGTTGTATGCATAAGTTCATAAATATTAATATATTAATTTATGTACTAAGCGTATAACCTTAGTATTTTTCACTGTTTTCNAGGTATCCATGCATCAGGATAAACATAAAGGAACATGAGGTAAGCGTGCATATTGTAACGAACTATGGTAATTAGCTGACGTAATAATTTGGTCCATACAAGCCTCGTCCACTGGTGTTTAAAAAATTTTTTTTTTTTATTCGGATCAACATTTAAGTACAGAGACTTTTTAAAGTAATTTTGACCAAATAAACACACACTATTTTTGTCGGTGAGTGCGATTTGTAAATGAAATTTTTTGTATTCGTTAATGCGGTGGATAAACAAGAAAAAAAAATATGATATATAAATAAACAGTTCCGTGGTATACTAGCTAAGTTTAAATAAAATTACGGGGATAGAGTTAAATTGCGATAGAAAAGATTCATATCATACATGTATTAATAGTTACAAAATATTTGATCGTTTTACAATTTTTATTCAAAAATTTCTTGGAAAAACATGTGTTTCATTTGACAGCTCAGTTTTTTCTCCATTTCTATGTTTTATGACTCATTGACATTTTTGCCTTTTAAAAATTGTCTTTTCTTTTTACAGATCTAGTTATCAAAAATCACGGCGTATGTCGTAAAGATGATTGATTTTCAACATTCAGGCCACAGCGCACATCTGAATTCGATTTCAATGTACAAGCATTTTCGTTGCAATGTAATGAACATGATGTAACAAATACATTATTTTTTTAAATCTTTAAATCTCCTTGTTTTTACTACACACATTGAATAATGCACCTTCAACTTTTGGTGTACAGTATTTCTTTATAATGAACGGTTATCAAAAATAATTCTAAAGTATTAGAGAGTTGGAGATGCACTTTCAACAAAATTAAGCCTCCAGCTCCATTCACCAGGTGGCCAACCCTTTAATGTTTGCTTCTCTACAAGAATATGGAAATCAATTCATAGCACTGTCTTTTTCTAATCACGACCAATCGTTCTCAAAGTCTCCAGTGGGAGCGCGATTTAAGGTGGCTCCAGCGCCTAGTGCCGTATCAAAATGGGGAGACTAAAAATTAATCATTATTTTCTTTAAAATATGGTATAAAATTATCGTAGAGACTGTTGTGAGCCATATTCTACATTTTATCTGTTACTTTAGTGAGTTAGTATAAAAAAACAAAAAAGTTTTATGGTGCCCTAATTGATGAACTGTTACGGTACGCTCCTAAGTTCAAGAGTAGTTATACCTATATATATATGTACTTTGCAGAATGCAGACAGCTGAGAGCTGACTTGCACTCGCAACTGTATACTTAGTCTCCGATTATTTAAAGATTTTGTTCGATAACAAGACACTTTTCTCATGTCATCGAAAACTGCGTAATAATATATACAAGATAGTATATTTTTTACACCTTACGGGTTATTTATATAAGTGCAGCAGTAGGTTGTATATCGCGTAAGCTTGCATTTCCAATCTAACCCGTCTTAAAACTACGATTTTGTAAGCATGATTTCTTACAATTTTCATCGTCAACCTTAATTTTTTTTTATACATATAGAAAGATGGGAATTCAAAGAATATAATTCAATTTTATTAACCTCGGTTGGGTTATTTATAATTTTAACATTGAGGCCACTGGAGCCACCTTAAGGTACTGAAAAGTGCCCTTGACCGTAGTACCATTTATTTTTACCCTTGAAAAAGTAGCATTGATTTGATGGTGTTTGTGACGTTCAATGATATTTTTCAGCATCTCAACTTGCTAGACCCTTTAATCAGAGTTTGAGTATTTGTTAGTGTCCAATAAGCCTTATATTTTATTTTCCTACAGATATCTTTGTCAGACTGCACGTGGCAACATGTCTTTGCACTAAATAGCTTTTCAAATTTTTTTTTTTTTGTAGCATATTAAAACTTCATATTTTATACACTCATCAATCGTAAAGCAACCATGTAGAATGATAAGGTAATAGTAGCAGTACTGGAACAGTTATTTCGGAGAATCTTTTTTTTGTCAATTTTCAAAAAATTTTTATATTATATAATGACAAAACAGTTGTTCCAACAGTAAGCTGTTTAAGATACTAGTACAATTTTACGTAATCTTCATGTATTGGTACTTTTACCAGTTGAAAATATTCAACACGATCGAAGACTGGAGTTATTCACTGTTAGGTTAGATTTGTTTTTCAAGCAAGCAAAAGAATGTCCCTCCTGTGGACAAAGGTCGCGGCAAACCAGAGAATCTTACTACCTTTGAATTTTTATCAATATTTTATCAGGAATTCTTCGAATTTTTAATACCCCGCTTGCCAACTTTAGCTCTCGGCCCCGGTCACCTCCCAGATCGGCCGGTGATCCTCTTGTACCAAGTTATATACTTACTTCGATTATACTTGGGACGTATCTATGAACAGAATCGACCAATTGACAAAAATCAACCCATCCATTGCATTTACAAGAGAGCCAACTAAACTAATGTTTATAAGGCGGTTGCGAGCCGATTATTTAAGCATGACAACATACTTAATACAAGCTGCAGTGAGCAAACCCGACGTGCCTGTACGCATAAACATAGGTACTGTATTCCACATAAGAATAGGTACTGTGGTACTGTATGCCTGTAATATCTGTATTCGTGTACACGTCACGTCACGATTTTCGCATTTCGTTTGTTATATCCCTCTACGCGTATGCTGTCGGTGCAAGTCATGACTAGCGCGGTTGTATACCTACGTTCGTGCAGCGTTTCGCAGTGTAGTTTTTATTTTATTTTATTTTTTTCCATGGTTGCCTGCTATCGTCTGTATACATGAACTCGGAGGCTCAGTGTAAGTACTGTAAGTACGCACGAATTGCCGTTGCAGTCACGGAGTTAAAGTTGCCGAGAGAAGACGCAGATATTGTCTACTTATAAAATTTCACTTCGTGCAGAGTGTTGACTTTCATATCGGGTATCAAGTGTCTATACCTACTGTATCCATTGCCGCAACAAAGAGGCCTTTTATTTCAGTTTTGGAAAATAATACTTAGTTAAAGCAGTGCAACGATGGGTGTACCAAAGTTTTTTCGCTTTCTGATCGACAGGTATCCATGCATCAGGATAAACATAAAGGAACATGAGGTAAGCGTGCATATTGTAACGAACTATGGTAATTAGCTGACGTAATAATTTGGTCCATACAAGCCTCGTCCACTGGTGTTTAAAAAATTTTTTTTTTTTATTCGGATCAACATTTAAGTACAGAGACTTTTTAAAGTAATTTTGACCAAATAAACACACACTATTTTTGTCGGTGAGTGCGATTTGTAAATGAAATTTTTTGTATTCGTTAATGCGGTGGATAAACAAGAAAAAAAAATATGATATATAAATAAACAGTTCCGTGGTATACTAGCTAAGTTTAAATAAAATTACGTTTACGGTTACGCAGAGTATAAAATTGATTGTGAATAATTGTACTCGCAAGGTGTATGTGCTAAGTGTATGGATAAGACAAGTGAGCATCACCGTGTTCTTATACAGAATGTCCATTGTTTTTCTCGGGACTAAAAATATGAGTTGGTGCGCCGGTGCATGGTATATGATACTGCAGGACTACATGTATGCATACTTATATATGGTGCAAATCTACCTTACGTATACTACTTTCATTAGTGTAGGCATGTTGAAATTTTTTTTTTATAATTAACTATCGTTAAATTTAAATTTATTGCTAATTAAAAAAAACTAAAGCATCAATTTTGATCGAACACAGCTCATTAACTACCTTTTTTAATTTCATGCAATGGCTAATATCAATTTTTGGCACATTAGATAAGCAACAAAGAAGTTTTGTCTACATTTTGGTTCTGTCAAAAAAATGCATTTTTTTCCACAAGTTTTTGCAATAATATACTGTCATTTAGTTTTCATTTTACCGACATTTTGAGCTAACATGCAAACACTACATGATGCTTTATTATTATTTGTATTTTCCAAGATTAATTACGAATGTTGATAAGAAAAAAGTATTCTAGATTTCTTTGATCAAGCACCGGCGTACTGGAACACAAGTTGTATTGTTGGTAATCAAAACATCCATGAGTTTTTAAAGTGATTTTCGCGAAGTACGCAGTACAAAAAAATATCCGTAGCTCTGTTATGTTTGTAATATAAATTTGAAATGTATAAGGTATGAACACATATGCCCGAATTGACGTTGATGTTATTGTTGGGTGTTTTCATTAAAATAATGTAGACGCAGATCATTAGGATGTTTTTATTATTATTTTATTGTTATTAATAGCAATATTATTAAACAAATAACTCATCATGTGACCGTTTATGAAATTAAGAAGAGCTGAAATATCAAAGAAATTTTTTTTAAATGAAGAAAGATGGGAATTCAAAGAATATAATTCAATTTTATTAACCTCGGTTGGGTTATTTATAATTTTAACATTGAGGCCACTGGAGCCACCTTAAGGTACTGAAAAGTGCCCTTGACCGTAGTACCATTTATTTTTACCCTTGAAAAAGTAGCATTGATTTGATGGTGTTTGTGACGTTCAATGATATTTTTCAGCATCTCAACTTGCTAGACCCTTTAATCAGAGTTTGAGTATTTGTTAGTGTCCAATAAGCCTTATATTTTATTTTCCTACAGATATCTTTGTCAGACTGCACGTGGCAACATGTCTTTGCACTAAATAGCTTTTCAAATTTTTTTTTTTTTGTAGCATATTAAAACTTCATATTTTATACACTCATCAATCGTAAAGCAACCATGTAGAATGATAAGGTAATAGTAGCAGTACTGGAACAGTTATTTCGGAGAATCTTTTTTTTGTCAATTTTCAAAAAATTTTTATATTATATAATGACAAAACAGTTGTTCCAACAGTAAGCTGTTTAAGATACTAGTACAATTTTACGTAATCTTCATGTATTGGTACTTTTACCAGTTGAAAATATTCAACACGATCGAAGACTGGAGTTATTCACTGTTAGGTTAGATTTGTTTTTCAAGCAAGCAAAAGAATGTCCCTCCTGTGGACAAAGGTCGCGGCAAACCAGAGAATCTTACTACCTTTGAATTTTTATCAATATTTTATCAGGAATTCTTCGAATTTTTAATACCCCGCTTGCCAACTTTAGCTCTCGGCCCCGGTCACCTCCCAGATCGGCCGGTGATCCTCTTGTACCAAGTTATATACTTACTTCGATTATACTTGGGACGTATCTATGAACAGAATCGACCAATTGACAAAAATCAACCCATCCATTGCATTTACAAGAGAGCCAACTAAACTAATGTTTATAAGGCGGTTGCGAGCCGATTATTTAAGCATGACAACATACTTAATACAAGCTGCAGTGAGCAAACCCGACGTGCCTGTACGCATAAACATAGGTACTGTATTCCACATAAGAATAGGTACTGTGGTACTGTATGCCTGTAATATCTGTATTCGTGTACACGTCACGTCACGATTTTCGCATTTCGTTTGTTATATCCCTCTACGCGTATGCTGTCGGTGCAAGTCATGACTAGCGCGGTTGTATACCTACGTTCGTGCAGCGTTTCGCAGTGTAGTTTTTATTTTATTTTATTTTTTTCCATGGTTGCCTGCTATCGTCTGTATACATGAACTCGGAGGCTCAGTGTAAGTACTGTAAGTACGCACGAATTGCCGTTGCAGTCACGGAGTTAAAGTTGCCGAGAGAAGACGCAGATATTGTCTACTTATAAAATTTCACTTCGTGCAGAGTGTTGACTTTCATATCGGGTATCAAGTGTCTATACCTACTGTATCCATTGCCGCAACAAAGAGGCCTTTTATTTCAGTTTTGGAAAATAATACTTAGTTAAAGCAGTGCAACGATGGGTGTACCAAAGTTTTTTCGCTTTCTGATCGACAGGTATCCATGCATCAGGATAAACATAAAGGAACATGAGGTAAGCGTGCATATTGTAACGAACTATGGTAATTAGCTGACGTAATAATTTGGTCCATACAAGCCTCGTCCACTGGTGTTTAAAAAATTTTTTTTTTTTATTCGGATCAACATTTAAGTACAGAGACTTTTTAAAGTAATTTTGACCAAATAAACACACACTATTTTTGTCGGTGAGTGCGATTTGTAAATGAAATTTTTTGTATTCGTTAATGCGGTGGATAAACAAGAAAAAAAAATATGATATATAAATAAACAGTTCCGTGGTATACTAGCTAAGTTTAAATAAAATTACGTTTACGGTTACGCAGAGTATAAAATTGATTGTGAATAATTGTACTCGCAAGGTGTATGTGCTAAGTGTATGGATAAGACAAGTGAGCATCACCGTGTTCTTATACAGAATGTCCATTGTTTTTCTCGGGACTAAAAATATGAGTTGGTGCGCCGGTGCATGGTATATGATACTGCAGGACTACATGTATGCATACTTATATATGGTGCAAATCTACCTTACGTATACTACTTTCATTAGTGTAGGCATGTTGAAATTTTTTTTTTATAATTAACTATCGTTAAATTTAAATTTATTGCTAATTAAAAAAAACTAAAGCATCAATTTTGATCGAACACAGCTCATTAACTACCTTTTTTAATTTCATGCAATGGCTAATATCAATTTTTGGCACATTAGATAAGCAACAAAGAAGTTTTGTCTACATTTTGGTTCTGTCAAAAAAATGCATTTTTTTCCACAAGTTTTTGCAATAATATACTGTCATTTAGTTTTCATTTTACCGACATTTTGAGCTAACATGCAAACACTACATGATGCTTTATTATTATTTGTATTTTCCAAGATTAATTACGAATGTTGATAAGAAAAAAGTATTCTAGATTTCTTTGATCAAGCACCGGCGTACTGGAACACAAGTTGTATTGTTGGTAATCAAAACATCCATGAGTTTTTAAAGTGATTTTCGCGAAGTACGCAGTACAAAAAAATATCCGTAGCTCTGTTATGTTTGTAATATAAATTTGAAATGTATAAGGTATGAACACATATGCCCGAATTGACGTTGATGTTATTGTTGGGTGTTTTCATTAAAATAATGTAGACGCAGATCATTAGGATGTTTTTATTATTATTTTATTGTTATTAATAGCAATATTATTAAACAAATAACTCATCATGTGACCGTTTATGAAATTAAGAAGAGCTGAAATATCAAAGAAATTTTTTTTAAATGATTTTTTGGCAAATAGAAATAATGTTTGCAAATATTACTTTATTTTTTAGTGTAGGGCCATTTTTTTTCTATGCAAATATTACTTTATTTTTGAATTTGGGACAACTTCATTTCAGTCGTAAGAAATTTTTTCTTAGTTTTTAAAAAAAGCTCTGGGCGAGCTCTTAAAACTTCAGACTCGTAAATCAAACACGAGTAAAACGAACATTCGTTCACTTACTCGATCGTTTTATACAACAGGAAATAATTTTTGAAAATCAGCATATATATGCGAGAACACACGTAAAAACATAGCATTTTCATATTCTAGATACCAACGTATGACAATTTGTATTTGGACATGAATTCCATCATTCACGCA
This sequence comes from Copidosoma floridanum, assembly GCF_000648655.2. Next base: position 49,871 of record NW_019379655.1, read on the forward strand.
TGCTCGCATCCAACGGACGCGGACGTTTACTTCCGCGTCGGCAGAAAGGAATTTTCCGACGAGGACATTTTTCAAAACGTCTCGCGCTACGTGGATTTGATCTTCCGCATCGTCAAGCCTCTGAAGGTGATGTTTTTGGCGTTCGATGGTGTCACACCAAGGGCCAAAATAAATCAGCAACGTGCCACTCGGTTCCGAGTTTCAAAAAAATTTGACGACGACAACGAGCTTGGAGAACAGCAGGAATTGCTCGACACTAATTGTATTACACCCGGCACCACCTTCATGGCCGAGCTGATCGAGCACATGAGACACTTTGTAGCCTACAAAATCTCCACGGATCCTATGTGGCAAGGATGCAAAATTATCCTCAGTGGCCCAGAGGTGAAAGTTTTTTCATTGTTTTTTTATTTATTTATTTACTAATTTGTTTTATTATTATTTTATTTTTTAGGTGCCAGGTGAAGGAGAGCATAAAATCATGCAATACATTAGGTATGAAAAAACTTTGAACACCTACGACTGCAATACAAGACATTGCGTGTACAGTATTGATGCGGACATGATCGTGCTAGGCCTGTGTTGTCGTATCGTACACTTTTCTTTGATCCAAGAAACCATTCGGTTTGGCAAAAGAAAACTTCTCTTGACTCCAGAAGAATCCGAATTTCATTTGTTGCACTTGTGCGTGTTGCGAGAGTATTTGCAAAAAGAGTTCGGATACTTATTCGACGATCGGGGTATTGTGGGATTCGATTCAGAAAAAATCATCGACGACTGGGTGTTACTTGGGTTCTTGGTTGGCAACGATTTTGTACCTCAGTTGCCGAAGTTGAATATAGTGGATGGTGCTCTGCCTTTTTTGTACAAGATCTACGTTGACGTCTTTCCTAATCTGAATGGTAAACAACTCTGAGTTTTTTTTTCATAGACGGTATTTGTATACGAAATTCTATCACAGGGTATATCAATGAATCCGGAGTCCTGAATCTGAAGCGATTCGAGATGTTCTTGAAGTACCTTTTTAGCTTTGAAAAGAAGCTTGAATCCGAGAGCTCAGCTGAAACTCGATTTTTAACTAACTCTAACGATGACGGTGACAAGTTTGCGGACGTTCCATTGAAAACTGCAATAAATTCGGATATTCAAACAAATCTAAGATTGCAAGATTTGAAATTGGATGACTCAGAATGTTCGACAAAGTCAGAATATTACAAAACCAAACTTAAAGTGACAAATTTTGAAGAGTAAGTGAAATTGTTTTTATGGATCGAATATTTTATACATATTGACACATAAAAAATATTGTTTTAGATCAGATGTAAAAGTAATGGTAACCGAATACGTAAGGGCCGTGCAGTGGACGTTGGCTTACTACTATCAAGGATGCATTAGTTGGTCGTGGTATTATCCGTATCATTATGCTCCACACATATGTGACGTAAGGAACGTTCAAAACGTAAGTTTGAAGTTTGAAGGGGGAAAACCCTTTTTACCACTGCAGCACTTGCTGGCGGTATTACCACCTACAAGCAGACACTTGCTGCCAAAAGCATACCAAACTCTCTTAATAAGTGAAACATCTCCGATAATACATTTTTATCCGACTAAATTTGAAATCGATTTAAACGGTAAAACAAATGATTTTGAAGCTATTGTTATTTTACCGTTCATCGATGAAAAGGAACTATTGAGTGGTAGGTTTTTCTTTTTCTTTTATAGATAGCAAATAAAATATGGGGTCAAATTTTATTTTCTGTGTGATGTAAAACAGCGCCACCTGCACGAGGCGATGATGGATACAGGACAATACGATTATACAGCGTGTTATGGGCTGAAAACTTTGTTGTTTTTTTGTAGTTTTAATGCATTTTTGATGCTTATTTTTTTCAAATAGAAAACAATTTTTTGTTACATTATTCATTATTATTTTTTAACTATAAAATAATGGTTGTTATATGTTCAAAACAAATTCTGGACACTGAAAATCGATACTTTAAGTGTCTAAAATGCATTAAAACAACAAAAAACAATTATCAAAGTTTGCAGCTCATAAAAGACTATGTAATCGTGTTATCTGATCGCCTCTTCTTTCCACGCAGGTGGCGCTATTTCAGATTAGTGCACATAGCAAATAGGTACTTGTAATATGATTTTCACAGCTATGGAACCTTACAACAAAAAATTAAGTTCAAAAGACAAAATTCGTAACAAGATGGGTCAAACGTGCATTTTCACTTACACGGAAACCAATTTGGGGAAATATCCGGTTGACACGATGTATGATGATTTCATAAACCATGCTCAGCTTCAACACATTCTATTGGAGGATGTATTTTTATCAGATACCAAGGGATTGGACAAAAAAGCAGATGCTCGTTTGAGATTCCCGGGATTCCCAATAATGGAAAGGCCTTCGTTGTCAACCGTTTCATTTATGAAAAAAGAAGTACGTTGATCTCTTTCATTGAAATGTTTGTGTTTAATAATATTCATTTTTGTTTTTTATTAACAAAAAAAAAAAAAAAAAATGTATTTTTGTCATCAGAAAAATACTATTCCTCGGACGACTGTTGAGTTCATGTACATAAAGTTGAATCATCAATCTCAATGTTCCCTAGATGCATTAGCCAAAAATATTTTGACCAAGACAGTCTATATAAATTGGCCATACTTGCAAGAAGCTTATGCTGTTGGAGTGACCGATTTTAAAAATAAAATCATTCTCAAGGATTATTGGAAAAAATACGCGGAAGATAATATAACATTAAGTAATCCAACTCTCAACGTTGTGCAGAGCTTGAAGAATGATTGCGACTCTATTACTGAAAAGTAAGTTTTGGTGTAAACGTTTAATTTATAATTCTTTAAATGCTCTCGTGGTTTATCAATTTTACATGTTTTTATTTCAAAGATATAAAAATAACATGGGTATCGACATTGGAGAGACAAAAGTGATGGTTTACGTGCTGCCTGCGTTTGGCAAACAGTATGTTTGTGATGCTCGTGGCATCGTAAGAGCAAGAAACAGGTGGAAGTCTGTCTTGGAAGCTCATCCTTACCAAACGTTAGAAAAAAATGTCACGCAAATAGAAAAACCTTTACCTTTCAAATTGCTTAAAGACATTTTTAGCCCTTCGTCAATCTGCTTTTCCATTAGTCATCCTTATTATGGTGCAATGGGAACGGTGATTTAATAACCAACGTAACATAAAATTACGCGAGTTTTTTTTACAAAAACATCAAAGTATAATTTTTTCCAGGTGAAAAATCTGCATCTAGCACAGCAAAAAGTAACCATTACTTTGGCGATGACGAACGAGCCTGATTTTACGTTGTTGGATAAAAAATGTTTTTCCAATAACACGGTCTACATGAGTTCTGGAACAGTTGCTCAAAAGTTGGGCGTCAGCTCAAAATTAATAAACCGTATAAGTGGGTCGGTGTTTGTCAAAGAAGGATCAGATAAATCCAAGTACTTTGATATTGGGCTTCACATGAAGTCCCCAAAATACAACAAGGAAGTACGATATAATACATTTTTTATTTTCCTACAATTTTAGACAAGATTGTTGATGATTCTATTGGTGGTTCTAATAATTTTAGCTCTGTGATTACACGACAAAAAGAAACAATTCTTGGGCGTACAGTGACAAAGCCGTTCAGTTGATCAAAAGCTACATTGAAAAGTTCCCGGATATGTTTCAAAAATTCAAAAGTATGATCTCCTCCGAATCGTTTTTTGTTGCAGATTTTTTTCCGGAAGAGTAGGCACAATTTCAATTTTTAATGATACGAAATGCATAATAACGGAGACGTACAAAATATTTATTGTTTCTAGGGGCCTTAGTGGAATAAACGCTGTCCTTAATTGGATAATGGATCAAACACAACAGTATCCCCCGTTCAAAGATTGTAATACCAAAAGCATTGAATCGGAAGGAGTTGAAAAGCTAGAAAAGTTTGTGGATAATTTTAAAGTCGAAAGGGAAACGATTGACACGACACTTTCCTGTAAAGTGCTGTTCAGACCTGGGACTACTATCGGCCTTGTGTCGCCGGATCCAAAAGCCAACCACAAAATTCTGGATCGCGTTGTTTGCGTCAAAGACAATTTTACGGTTCCTTTAGGATTCAAGGGTACTATAATAGGAAAAAAAGAGAAAGAAAACAAGTATGAAATCATTTACGAAGTTCTCTTCGATTCTTCATTCACAGGTAACTTTTTACATCCGTACATCCGCTTACACATATTTTATGAGATTTATTTGGGGATCAACATTAAATTAACTAAACACAAGTCACCAGTGATGACCCGAATTTACCCGATGCTGACTAAAACACGATAAGTGTTTTTTTTTTTTAATAAAAACGGCCCGCGTAAAAATTTTTACGTTTAGCCAAACTGTCGCCAAAGTTCATGTGGTCAACGATTGGCCAAGCTTGGGCAATAAGAAAATCCCAAACTTTGTATTTTCGTTGGAATATTTTACTCAATATTTTTCGTAAGTCATATATGCAGACCAACTAATATCCTGACGCAACAAATTAATTTTTTAGACGTTTGGATGAACATTTGCTAAACTTGAGTAAAATATTCCAAAAAAAATCCAAGTTTGGGATTTTCTCATCGCCCAAGCTTGGCCACAGTTTGGCCAAATGTTGACCACATGAACTTTTGCGCAAGTTTGGCCAAATTAAAAAATTTTTACGCGGGCCCGTTAGGTTAAGATACGGTAGCTGCAATATTTACATTATTTCTGGCAAACAAAGATGTAAAATTACGTATGTCAATTGGCCTTAAAAATTTACTTACTTGATTTGACCGCGTGATTAACAAAAATAACCGAGTTGGACAGCTTCAAAGTAGCTCTGATTGAGTCCAACGCCGATTGTATGCATGTACTTCAGCGTTTTTTTATAAAATGAAATGTATAAAATTTTATTTAGCATTTTTTAAGGTTACCAACAAAACATTTATCGGAACTATTGGGATATAGATAGATATTTTACATTATCTCTAAGAACGTTTCTGATGAATATCGTAAAGTATATGATCGTACGTATCCATCTAACTGAAAACAGCGTTGCCAGAACAGCACAAATACCCCCTACAGCCCTCAAATACCCCCCCTCTCCTCCAAAGGAAAAATTCCTTTCATTTTTCCGTTATTTTAACGCAATATAATTTTGGTTGGTCCCCCAAAATACCCCTCACAATTTATGTGTTTCTTTTGTTATTAAATACGTTGTCATCAGATAACAATGTAGTTTCTATTTTTTCAAGCTATCCAGAAGATAAATAGATATAATTTTATGCTCATAAATAATAAGAATTATTAATTGATGATTGAATTCAGTTTTCTGTAAAAGCAAATTTGTTTCACTCAGATCATGTTGTTTAAACAATTACATTCACATCAACAAGAGTCAGTGGGCTAGACTGCACAGGGGGGAGGGGCAAAACCCCACTGTAATATGTAGATATCATTATATAAAAAATGGTCTATTTCATATCCCAGTCAGTTATAATAACGAGTAAAAAGGTATTTCGATCTGAAAATAGGCGGATTGACTTAACAAAAAAAAAAAAAAAAAAAAAAAAAAAAAAAAAAAAAAAAAAAAAAAAAAATGTATTTTTGTCATCAGAAAAATACTATTCCTCGGACGACTGTTGAGTTCATGTACATAAAGTTGAATCATCAATCTCAATGTTCCCTAGATGCATTAGCCAAAAATANATCGGTAAAGTTTAAGTGCTTTTAGGCTGCCACCGATTGACATTCGTTTGTTGTATAAATTATTATATGGGATTGATTTGATTTAAATTTACTTATACATTTTACGGAAATGAGAACAAAAAATTTTTAATTGTACTTTCCAGGTGGACTGTCCCTTTACAACAGCTCTGAGCAGAGGTATTATCGACTAACAATAGCTGATTTCATAAACATAAGTCACGGACAAAGAAATCCAAACAATAATTTGGAAAAACATCCAAAGAAAGACACTGGGGCTGAGGTAGCCAAAAACGAAATAAATAGTCCAAAAAATCTACCAATCAATTCATCGAAAAAAAATTCCGGTAGTGGAACAAGACCTCAAAAATTTGTAGGATCACAACAAAAAAAGGTGCACAAAAATGTACCTCATCACGAAAAAGTAAAACAGAAAAAAGTTTCAGGGCCGTGCAATGCTAAGAAAGCTTCAAAAAATTGATTTTATTGCATGGGTTATTTTACAATGGTTATGTCAATTTTTTTTTTAAGATCTTAAAGAACGAATTCTTCCTTTTTTACTATAAAACATCAACAAATGTTGTTTTTATTAAATATTAATTGTGCCTAAAATGTATAATTCAATAAGTGCGATGACTGTAACTAGTATAATTTTCAATGTAAAATAATTAGCATTAGGCAGAAAAATTTTCTATCATTAACAAATAAAAAAAGTTGTTATTTTTTTTACAATCTGAACTCACATTGCGTTGTCAAATTATAATTTTAAGATAAACATCTCCACCAAAATAAAACTCTCAAAATTTTTTTCTTTTGGGCCTTTGAATCATCCCAATCTGCCTGTACAAAACAATGTATGTAAATGTAAATCAAGCTTACGCAAACAACTTGTGCGAAAAAAAAAAAAAAAAAAAAAACCACGTAGAGATAGGTATTTGCAGCTGCTTGACACTCACTCGGGCGTGCGGTATCTCTGTTGACTGGCAATCGGTAAGCGTGATAAGAACTCCAGTATCGCATTCAACGCGAAACGTTTGACTCCTTAGTTCTGTGCATCGCTTCAGTTACACTTGACTTTGTAATTTTTTTCCATGTAATTATTTCACGTGTATAAATAGAAACGTCAAGCTAGTAAAATGCGGGTGGCAGTCGTGGGCGCAGGTGTTATCGGCGTCACCGCGGCCGTCGCGGTGAAGGAAGCTTTTCCGACCTTCGAGGTAACAGTGTTTGCCGAAATCTTCACTCCTCACACAACGGGTGACGGGAGCGCGGGACTCTGGGGACCCTTTGTTCTCGCCGACACGGATCCTAGGAAAATTGTGTAATGCTCGCTTCTATCGGTGCCTTATTTGCTTGATAAACATCTCGGGCTGGAATCTAACGTCTCGAAGTATATTCTTGATTTCGGATCTGATTTACTCTACTTTCGTTCCCACAATTTCAAATGTAAGAGCTTAAAGAATCGGACCGTTGCACTTTCGATTCAATACAAACCGATCGAGCTTTACTTGCCACGATTTAATTGGATGCACGACAAAAAACCAAAAATAAATATTTAGGTGAAATTTGATTACACACATTCCAGAGAATGGTCTCTGCTGACGCATAAGTGGATGAAGAACTTTTGGAAAAGCGGTCGGGCAGCGGAAACCGGTGTGTCTCTGCTGCCGTGTTATCGGCTCTCGTGTAAAAGCTACACAAAACCAGAATGGCTGTCGGTGGTCTATGGTGGCTGCGAGTTGACGGAAAAAGAGCTGAAAAGATTGAGCAAGGCGAACAAAACCGAGTACACGTAAAATATCCACGCACCAACTTTTTTTCTGAGAATTTTTTTTTTTTTCAAAGATTCTAAGGGGCAGATTTTGTCATTGGGTGAACGCAAAATACATCGATATTATACAAGTTGATGATTTTCAGAGGTGGTGTACACTTCGTGACGTTCACTTGCGAGCCTGTAAAATTATTGCCTTACTTGATGAAAAAGCTCGAATCGATGAATGGACAGTTTGTACAACGAAAAATCACGGACTTGAAACAATTGGGGGAAGAAGGCTTCGACATTGTTATCAATTGTACTGGTTTCGGATCGAAAGAGCTTGTGGGCGATAAATCTGTCAGTCCAGTCAGAGGACAAGTTATGAGAGTAAGTATATACAAATTAAAGTGAAGATAACATGAGAGCTTCCTACAGTATCGATTGTGCCGTTTTGATTTTATTGCATTGATTCTTGACATGTTTAAGAATACAGTAAGCCTAAAACTTCTTTTGCTTTATCGAGTGTCAAGAACGTCTCGTCAACTCTTCTTTTTTCATAAAATAGCCATTTATTTGTTAAACAACGTTTTTAGGCGAAAAAACTATAACTAGTAAAGTAGTTGCTTCTAAATACTCGATCCAAAATATAACAAAATTCATTCGAGATCAATTAATTATTATATTGTTTAAACATTTATTCAAGAATTTTCATTGGACAAAACTATTAAAATAGTTATAATTTCATGGAAGAAAAGAGATAAAAAACTAAAAAATGTCGACATTTAAAAAAATTTGAATCCAGATGTCTATACTTACAAAATAATCACTATGATACTAGTACTTTTGTAAACCCATAATTATTTATCAATTTTCGTTTGAAAATTGTGATATCACTGCATAAATAAATAAATTTCTGTGAGTTTAACAAGCGTTCGAGAAATTTTACGGTTTGAGAATGTTAATAACGATCCTCACAAAGTGTGAGCATTATGTAATTTCGATATTCCAAATAATAACCAAATTCAGATTTTTTTTGCGCTAAACTTTTGTTATTTTAGGTAAAAGGGCCTTGGTTGTTGGAATGCACTCTAGAAGAAGGTCACCACGGAAATTATGTGATTCCAAAGTAAATTTTTTACTTCTATGTATATATACTTACAATTTCTGGAAAACAAGATTTGCTCAACTATTCCAAATTCCATACATAAGACATTTTTAAAGTATAACCAAACGGAAGATTATAACCATGTTCTTGTTATTCGTACTCTGATAGTACACAATGTTAAAAAAATATTGCTTCTAAAACTTTAAAACGTTTAAAAAAAAAGATGTACGTACAAAAGCATCAAAAATACTTCTTGTTTCTTAGAAAACTCCTGTTTACTGAAAAAATTTTTTCAATCGTAAACGATGCATTGAATCTGCATACTAGATAATTTTCTTTCGTATGGTACAATTAATTTATATTTTTTTTAACTGAAATATTATTATATTTCAAT
>NW_019379655.1:89987-105746 GCF_000648655.2 Copidosoma floridanum
GAGGCTGGTACTTCCTCGGGCGAAAAAGCAGTTTTCCGGAACTCGTTCGAAAAGTCTCCTTTACGAACCTCGTTACGAACCTCGCCTTCGGCTCGGGCCGCAAACCTCTCGGTTCGCAAACAGAGACTTTTCAAACTCGTAGGAAAACTACCATTTGTCATGTATGGCTTTGCGTAAATTGTTTATGAAAGCACTTGAATATAGTTATTAATCTTTATAATTGATTTTCATTTCTTTGTATAAGTACCACTTACTTTCGGACAATTACTCCTCGGCCGTAAGTTCCACCATTTTCGTTGGCTCTTGGTTGAGTCTTGTTCCAATTATCACCACATGGTCCGCATTTTCCATCATTTTGTACATACTGAGACTAGAATAATCAATCATTTATTATACGTGCATGTAACTCATACCTCAATTTAAAATTACAGCGAAGTAACACGTATAGAATAATATATTGATACTTTGGCAGTTTAGCTAAGTGTAAAAAAAAAAATTAGGGTTCATCCTAGAAAAATTACTTGAAAACTTCTTGAATAATTGGGAGAAAACGTTCAACTGTTAATTAGAAAGTAAATTGTACGTATTGTCTAAGGCAAGATTAGATTTGTCTTTACATGAAATTTGTGTACCAATCATGGAAATCGTGGAATAACACTTACCCCAACGCCACCACAGTTAAGTTCAGCATCATTGTAATTCTCTGGAACATTGAAGTCCTCTCTCCACGCAGATGATCTACTTGGTGGATCCCTAAGTCTGCCGTGAGCATTGACTTCCCAAGTGTGGAAAAAAGTTACAAGTGCACATGTAACCAATACTTTGAACAACATTTTGACAATTTTTTTTTAACAAATTGCTTCAAAATATCTGACTCTACTCGTCTTGTCGCAAACTGTATTTCATCAGTTCATAAAATGCAAGAAGTGACTGTTTGAAAGGGACGTTCGCGAGTCAGCTTTTATAAGATAAATTTTTCGTCTAGTAAATGGGTTACACCCGTAAAGAATGTGCTTGTGCTTTTCCCACAGTTATCCAATCCAATGTCAAAGCAATTGATCAACTTAGCCAAGGTATTGTTAATTAAGATAAGAAATATTTTGAGTAAGGCATTACGTAAGTTTATTTGCTTAACCAAGTTGCCAACTCTAGTTTTCAAAGGTAAAAATATTAAAGATAAATAACTTGAATTCAATTATTAAGTATGTTTGTTTCATTTGTTATAGTTAACTATAGCACTAAATTTTCTTCACCAAGGGAGGCTTAAATGTTCAAAAGTGTAAAAGTTTTTGTACATAGTTGTCTTAATCTAAATCCATGTAATGTATACATTTTTAGTACTTTTTAATAGGGATGTTAAAACAGTAACAATAGTTTTCGTACGGATCGTATGGTTGATGAAGAATTAATTAATCTCCACTTGAGTATTAAATTACTTTTTCTTTCTTTAAAGTCGTTAGTATTTATTATTATTAGTAGTTGAAAGAAAATATCAGCGATTTTGTAATGATGAGGTTGTACACAATATATAATTTTCCAGATGCTGAGGAGACTTATTCACTCTCTTATTTATTATTATACCTCACTCTCTGTAGCTAATGCACCGATAAATTGATGAATTTGTATTTAAGCTTACTAGTGCACTAAAATTTTTTAGAAGAAAATTAATGTTTTTTTTCTTCTAATCGGTAACAGTTAAAAAAATAACAGTTCTTGAAAGTCTTTGTTTATGATACGCCTCTGTTAAAAAGCTATAGAACTCACTATTTGTTAAAAAAAATTTTAGGTCGATCTGGTATCCCAAAAAGAAAATAAAATTAGCTGAAATCGTCCACAATTCTTTAAGCTGAATGCGTTGTCAATTTGTTGTTAACGTGAGAAAGCCTATGCAAAATTTGATGCGGAGATTTTGAGTAGAATGTACACGTACCTTTTTTTTAACCAATCACTTGGTGTACTTTTATTACAGACAATGTTTTTTTTTGCGTACATTTATTATAAATTATTTGGCCCTTATCTTCTGGTCCTTGATTCTTCAGTCCTTTATTTCCCCTTCAACTTCATCCCTTTTCTTTACCATCATATCTCATAGGTCCAGTCCAGTTTCGACCATATGTCATCGAACACAGGCTCATGTATATCTATGCTATCCTACGTCACAGAGCCTTTTTTCATCGGTTTTTTTATTTATTTTTTTTTTTATCGAGGTAATTAAAATATTCAGTATTTTTTTCTTTAAAACAACTGAAAAAAATGTTTCTAGCCAAAAGAGCCATTCTTTTCACTATCACCTGTTTTTTTAGGTGCTTTAAGGGTATTTCCATTTTTCATCATAATACCAATACAGTTATTATATAACATACTCGTTTCTGCGAGACTATCAAAAACATATTATGTTCATTATTATGACCATTAGCTCATTTAAACCTATAAAATTGTACCAATCGTTGATCACCAATATCTTTCAAATAAGCTGGTCTTGCTATATTATCCTTGACATCATTCGAAAGCTTAAAATTTAAAAATATTATTGCATCAAGTTGAATTGAAAATCATTAAAAAATTATTTTAACCGAATACTTTTCAAAAGGCTTTATGTATACTCCATTAATCGAGAAAACTTAAAAGGTCGAGCAAATACCTACCTCACATATTTATTAAGTACTGGGAAAAAACGTTCTTGACAAAAAGTGTATTAGCGTCAGTTCTCCACGAGGTCAATGGATCAAAACACCTTAATGGCAAAGTGTACAATTCATTGGAAATTTTGTAGATAATTTAACACAATAGTGTTTTTCATGACAAAATTTAACATATGATTAATGGTCCACTATTTGCCAGTTGGTAATAATTAAATGATAACATTACTTTACAGAATTGTCCTCTCGTAAATATCTTAAGGTTTCAGATAACAAAAGTGTATATTATTTCCACCCTTGTTGAAATATGGATTGCCATTTACACTTTACAGTTACTTATTCAAACTGGCTCTACATATAATCTATATTCAAAACATATAAGAATAAATTATTGCTTAGAATATCGATACGACCCAATTTGAAAGATGAAAAGCCGTAATAATTTCAGAGTAAACGGTAGAAGAGTAACATTAAATAAGGGAATAAAATTCGATGTACAGAAAAATACTATTTTTCAGTTGCACCATCAAAAATTGTTTTATATATTTTTAGCTGGTCAACGTTAACTCATCAACACCAAAGACGCTTAGTTTAAATTAAAATGCTACATTTCAAACTTTGTAGTGCTCCCATGCAATTGCACATGGCAACTATTGTATTTAATGTTTTTATCAGTTGGTTTTAATCACAATAGTCTCTTAATTATTCATTACATTATCTTGGATAGCAACTAGAATAAATAATCGCAAAACATTTATGCACAAATAGTCCTTTTGACTACAATGAGAAAATTAATACGTTTTAAAGCCTCGAATAAATGTTCTTATGTATGTTTTGCGTTAATACTGTAGCAGTTTGTTATAATATACTTAAAAAATGATAATTTCCTCTACTTGATTCTTCAAATCGTTTAAGTTTCTGAAATCGGAAACTTTGTAATCCTGTATAAAAGACGACTGTCACGTGACTGAAGCATTTTTGTTCGTTATGTAATTGGTTAAAAACCAGTTGAGTGTAGCTTGGCGGAATTTTTAGAGTATCAATTGCAGAAAAAATTAAAATGAAATAAATTCATTATGTAGACATAATCAAGAGTAACTCTACTTTATTTATTTAATTTCCAAATAATATATTNCTATTGTGTAATAACATATGAACATAAACATTTAAATATAACTTCCAAATAGTTTAAATAATTGATACATCAGCGCATCCGCGGAATATTTCCTGGTTACCACAGCCAAGTCTCCCAGTGCGATCCTTGCAAATACCCCAATTGTTTCCAGTGCGGTAGTGCCACCTTAAGACGCAATGAGGACATTTCATATTTTCTGGAAGGACAGCTTGGATTTTTATGAAACCGCCACGTTTTCCCAATTGGTAACGTAGATTGCCATCAGCTAGATGAATGGGATGTGCATCAAAGCACTCCTCCGTCTCGATGTCTTTGCTTGAGTTAAGAGGACAGAGGGAAAATTCAAAGTAACCCAAGTGATTAGCTGTTATTTCGACTTTTATTTCAATTGACTGGCCGGAAGTGTAGCTGTAAAAAAAAGTATTACAATCATTAACACGTGATTACTGCAATGTGTTTACTGTAGTGCCTTAAAAAAGTTACTTTTTTTATTTGAAATGGGTGAATATAGCTTTTAGTTAAACAAAGCTACTTTTTTTCTTAACAATGAACCATTTTTTACTTACTTTTTTATTGCTTAAGGTTTTTTAACCCATATCACGCGTTTGTAACATTTTTTTATACGTTGGCATCTATGTGATTGTAAACATTATAATTGGTTTTACTAAGTAATACATTATCTACGAACTTAATTAAGAAGGGTTTAAATAATTCGATTGAGCGCATACTGGAAAATTTTACTAATAATATAATAAAAATAATATAATAATATAAAATCGATCGGATGTAAACATGGAACTACATAACACACTGAGATTTAGAGCGTAACATTCTATTGGTTTTTTAGTCCCAATTTAAATAGCAGCTTAGGTTTTTTTATAATTTTATATTTCACTTCATTGTTTACTTTAACGAAGAAAACTTTAAGTATGGAATGGTGAAGGTTTTTTTGTTGTCTATGGCTTATGGTTTCTAGTTGTTAAAATAATTTATGAAAGCACTTGAATATAGTTATTAATCTTCATAATTGATTTTCATTTCTTTGTATAAGTACCACTTACTTTCGGACAATTACTCCTCGGCCGTAAGTTCCAAAGAGGACTATGGTTTGAAACTCTAGACTGTTTGCACGCGAGCGTGTGTGTATGTGTAATCAGTAATTTCAAAGAATTTCTTCGAAAAGTTTCTATTAACTTTGGCCTATTTTTTTGTTCGTAGATTTCTATTTCATTACTGAAAAATTAAGTTTTGGTTACATTAATTATACTAATTTTATTTGAGTGTACGGTTTGTTATGTTAATCTGTTTTCATAATATGTACTTGAAGGCATGGTTAAAACAACAAAATGAAAGTGATGGTTATTTAAGTTAACTGTAGTAATAACCCGTTACACTGTAACATAACTATGAAAAGAGTTTTAAAGTCTCATCCAAAAGTATTCAAAATTTAGTTTTCCAACTTTATATTGTTTACTTATACTACGGTAAGCGCATACATTTCTCATTACTTAACATAGAAAATTGATGTACGTAAGTTTTGAAAGCAACATCGAACACGTGAAAATTAAGGATCGTTGGATTTTTTTTTCCAACATTGTAGCAATTAATCGTAACGTAAGAAAACTAGATTAATAATAATATAGGCAGTTACGTACGATTAAGTTAAATCAAAGGTGGTGAAATTTTAAAGATACTGTAACTAGTTGTAGAGTTTGCTGATGAACATTGATGTAGACTTAAATTTCGATTAATAAGTTATTATAGGTGTTGACCAAACAAGTAACTATAGGTTTTAATTCCATCACAAATAGACATATCATGAGAAAAGGAGTAAATAAATAATTATACATCTCAGTCAATCGCATACATAAAATGTTATATAGAATTGGTCGTTGATTGAAATATACATTGAAAAATTACCATGAGGACGGATCAAATAATATCTACTCTTTTATTCATTAATATATTTATTATATAAACATTTTACTTTATAATTATCATTAAAAATTTATTCAGATATACCTACAACAATAACCCCTGATAAAGGCTCCAGATTTGTTTATCCATGTTGATTTTCTGACTCGCTTACAGTTTTGAAAGATTTAACAACTTTATATAGAGATTTTGTTTAATAATCATTAGAAATTTGAAAGAAAAAATGAACATAGTGATTCAGTATAGGTAAATTATTCTGTTTGAAAAATCTATTGTGTAAGAACATATGAATATAAACATTTAAATATAACTTCCAAATAGTTTAAATAATTGATACATCAGCGCATCCACGGAATATTTCCTGGTTACCACAGCCAAGTCTCCCAGTGCGATCCTTGCAAATACCCCAATTGTTTCCAGTGCGGTAGTGCCACCTTAAGACGCAATGAGGACATTTCATATTTTCTGGAAGGACAGCTTGGATTTTTATGAAACCGCCACGTTTTCCCAATTGGTAACGTAGATTGCCATCAGCTAGATGAATGGGATGTGCATCAAAGCACTCCTCCGTCTCGATGTCTTTGCTTGAGTTAAGAGGACAGAGGGAAAATTCAAAGTAACCCAAGTGATTAGCTGTTATTTCGACTTTTATTTCAATTGACTGGCCGGAAGTGTAGCTGTAAAAAAAAGTATTACAATCATTAACACGTGATTACTGCAATGTGTTTACNTTAATGGTTATTATTGTTTCACAACAATGTCAGTGGAAAATGGTATTAGGATTAATTAATCTATTTTGTGTGTAAGAAAATTTTTTGAACATGGCATGAGGGTCGTCAAATTTATGCGCATAGCATACTAAAACATATGTATGAGCTTATGAAGACATGTAACTCGAGTATCCTTAAAAGTTTACACTCGATTAAGCTTAAATTTTTTTTGTAGCTTCGTTTTCATATCATAACTAGACAGTCTGAAAATATGAAAATATGTTGAGCCAATTTCGTCGGAAAAAAAAAAAAATTAATCAGTCTCAGGGTAAAAACATTACCTTTTTTCAAAACAGATGCCTATTATCACCTTTTCATTAGCCCATGTTAACCTATAAAATTAATCGCCAATATCTTTTAAATAAGTTGGCCTCGCCATATTTTGTTTTGACATCATTCAAGAGCTTGAAATTCCGAACATCACAGTTCAAATTTTTATTGAGAATCCCTTTCAAAAGACTTTACGTAGTTTTCGTTACTTTAGTAAGTTTCAAAGGCCACTCCATCCGAGTGCGTACCTCACATATATTATCAAGTACTGGGAAAAACGTTCATGGCAGAAAGTATACTAGCGTTTGATCTTCACAAGGTCATTGGAACAATACATCTTGATTGGTAATCTCATATGTTGGAGTATATTTTCACTTGAAATACAATATAGACAAATTAACACAATTATGTTTTTATTAATAACATTTAAAAAATGTGTAGCTTATCAACACATAGATGATAATAAATACAAAATAACATTAATAAAAGTATCTGTCATGTCTCCTATATACCCAAAGACATTAGAAAAAACAAAATGATCAATTGATTAAAGATAATACAACTAAAATAAAAAAAAAACTGGGTCAATCTTTCATATCTACTTTTTTTTTTCTTTTTTTATTCTAACTAAATACATTTTTTGTATGTAATTTTACAATATCTGTTGACTTTCTGACTCGCTTACAGTTTTGAAAGATTTAACAACTTTATATAGAGATTTTGTTTAATAATCATTAGAAATTTGAAAGATAAAATGAACATAGTGATTCAGTATAGGTAAATTATTCTGTTTGAAAAATCTATTGTGTAAGAACATATGAATATAAACATTTAAATATAACTTCCAAATAGTTTAAATAATTGATACATCAGCGCATCCACGGAATGTCTCCTGAGGACCACAGCCAAGTCTGCCAATGCCGTTTTCACAAATACCCCAATCGTTTCCAGTGTGGTAGTGCCACCTCAAGACGCAGTGCGGACATTTAAAGTTCTTTGGAAGCACAGCTTGAACATTGACGATGCCATAGACACCTGACTTCAGTGGGTAACGTCGATGGCCGTTGGCAAGGTAGATGGGATGTGCGTCGAAGCACTTTTCGGTCTCGATGGCTTTGGGTGATTTGAGAGGACACAATGAGAATTCGAAGTACCCCAAGTGATTGGCACTTATATGTACTTTGATATCGATCAGCTGACCACTATGATAACTGAAAAAGAGCGAATGAAGACAGTGTAATATATAATCATACGTAATTCAAACTATTCTTTGATTATTCGTACATGATACTGATCTTGAAAAATCTTTAAAATAAGAATGAATGAAATTCGTATTTTTTGGGTCTGGTACTAGGATCATGGTAAGGAAATAAAAAAACATTGGGTGTAATAAATGTCCTGCATCATGAAGAAAAATGGCATGAGATATTTTAAGATTGTATAATCTAAAATATTCCAAAATAATGAGGAAAAAACACTTTTTTGACAGAATTAGTTTTTTGAAAAATATAAAAATAAATAAAAAAAAGTAATATTTATTAATGAATAACAAGCAATATACAATAAAATAATAAATCTTANTTTCTTTAAAAAAATATTTTTTTTAATTTATAAAATCGAAATACAAAAAAATCGATAAAAATTGAATTTTTCAGCGGTAATACGTATCCAGAAATTAAAAAATAGGTCACACAACCACTAGTCTAGAAAATTCTAATTGTAAGGTCTGACTGATTGTATACAAACACACTCACACTTACAAAAAACAGTGTCATACTTTGTTTCGATTTTAACCTTTATAAAACACATTTATATCGCCTCATAGCCAAATGTGATTTTTCGTCAGTTATAAAGCTTTCTCTGAGAGGAAGCATAGAGGAATCCGTAAGGAAAATTTTTTTTAGAATTAGGAGGAAACGAAGAAGCCCTCAATTGTATTCATGTTACCCTCAGCTTCGTACAGAACGCCAAAGGCCTGAGATTTTTTTCTTTTTCCTCCCAATGTATTATTTTCACTCTATTATAAAGCTCATAAAAATTAAGCCTGACCTTACTGTTATGTCTTGCAACAGTGAAGTAAATCTGGATTTTAACGTTGAAATTTTTTTAGATTACATGATTAACCATATTAATAAAAAAAGCACTTCTTTCATTATCACCCAATACGATTGTAATTATTTTTGTATTAATGGCTCAGAACCTCCAATCTAGGGATAGGCCTAATCGCTAAAGTAACTCAGTCTCGTCAGTTTGTCGTGTGAGGTGTTGATTGAAGTAATGATTCAAATAGGTGATTATTACTATGTATATTCATCATTAACTTTTGTTTCCTAATAATCTCAACTTACTTTCGGACAATTATTCCTCGGCCATATTTTCCACCGTTTTCGTTATCTCTTGGTTTAGTCTTGTTCCAATTGTCACCACATGGTCCGCATTTTCCATCATTTTTTTTCTGTACCTATGATTTTTAATAATTTCATACAAACGATTGGAACATGAACTTATATGTTTTATAAGTAAAGTTAAATTTTCCTACGAAATTTTTAAATTGAAGCTCACAAGAAAAAAAATGTACATTTGCCCATACAAATTAATTCATTAGAAAATTTTGCTGAATAAATCCAGAGCATTTTACATCTGAACTACATATGAATTGTAAAGATAATCGAGCTTATATTTGTATTTACAAAACAAAATGTGTGCAAACTACAAAATACTTGGTTTATTAACTTACCGATTTGCCACCGCAATAAAGTTGGTTGTCGTCAAAATTTGGTTTAAATTTGAACATAAACTGTTTCTCTCTCCACGCAGATGATCTACTTGGTGGGTCTCTAAGACTTCCATGAGCATTGACTTCCCAGGTATAAAAAAAAGTTACAAGTGCACATGTAACCAATACTTTGAACAACATTTTGACAATTTTTTTTAACAAATTGCTTCAAAATATTTGGCTCTACTCGTCTTGTCGCAAACTGTATTTCATCAGTTGATCTATTGCAAGAAGTGACTGTTTGAAAGGGACGTTCGCGAGTCAGCTTTTATAAGATAAATTCTTGGACTAGTAAATGGGTTACACCCGTAAAGAATGTGCTTGTGTTTTTCCCACAATTATCCAATCCAATGTCAAAGCAATTGATCAACTTAGCCAAGGTATTGTTAATTAAGATAAGAAATATTTTGTGTAAGCTATTACGTAAGGGAATTTGTTAAATTGAGTGTTATAATTTTATCACGTAATTCCATAAACGAACAACGTTTAGAAAACGTTTAAATCGTGACTTGATAAAATTTAAAAGAACATTATTAAACATTAGACACGTGAAAAATATTTGTTACTTTTAGTGACAAAAAAGGACTTGTGCACTCCTTTTGCGTTAATTTACATGTTTGAATAGTATCCACCCAGAGTGTACCAACTGGAGCAGAAAGTTATCAAGTAGTGAAAACCATGTTTTTGAACGTTTTCAAAACTTCTCTGTACTCCAAGAGTTGTTTATTAAAATCATTATCACGAAATTCATGCGATAAATTAATAATTAATTATTTTTAACAATAAATACTCGGTGAAATTTTGACGAATCCAAAGTAAAAGTCTCAATTCTTTATTTTTTTCAAGTAAAGCCCGTTACCTGCATATCCCATGAATAATGGATACCGAAGGGAGAAATGAACTGTATCCAACTCTATATTAGTGCAATTTATGGTTTTATTTGTGACATCGAATTTAATTTTTCTAGATTGGAACTTCTTATAAATATTACGAATTATTTTTTAGTAATACAAGTTCATAAAAAAATTAGTTCGATGGAAAATGATCGAGTAAATAAGCTAATTTATGATATCTATGATTCATTATTTTCGGTTTTTCTACTTTTCTCGGTTTGCTGATCCAACGGGTTATTTTTACAAGGTTTCTCAGATACATTACCCATACAGTAATAGTAATAGATATTTTCTTGTACTTTAGAAATACCAACATGTTTTTTAGGGTGAGGATGTAAATTATTACGCAAACATTCGGCATTTGCAACAAACAATTTCGTAGCAAGTGATCAATTGATCTGCTGTCGGAGGCCTTAAAAAGTTCTGTCGTAAAACAAATTATAAAACTTAAGTAACCGTTTAAAAAAAAAAAATAGCTAATACAGAATCGAAAAATGCAACTTTTTTTCTATTTACAGTTTCTTTGTTGAATGCATAGTTTCCTAGTTAAAAATAAAAAGGTTCAGAAATTTCATTCACGCAGATCAAGTTATTGAAACCGGCTTCTCAATTCTAGAATGCGTTAATTTTTAAATTTAATACTTTGGAGCGAAGGAACTCGAAAATTTTTTCTGTCTCCAAATTTTAATATAGATGTACTAGTAGGCATTGTGGTAAAATCAAAATAGTTGCAAAACACCCTCACAAATTGTAAAAGCTTATTAAACAACATATATTTATATTAAAATAGATTTTTTTTAAATGGACCTGGAGTCGGATCTAATTAATTTTCGCTTGGTTTTCTTGAAAGTACTAAATCAAGAGTAAAATTAAGATTAAACTATCATTTGCATTGCGTTAATTAAGAAATCTATGAATAAATCGTTTCTTAAAGACTTTATATATTTCCTGCTATTTAAATAAACTAAGAAATAACTTGTAGCAAATTATTTAGGTGTTAATTAGGCACTGGGTAAAAACGTCTATGTATCAAAAAATATCAAAATGAGGGCACCACCAGGTCACTTGAACAAAATACCTTGGCAGTTGTGAACACTAATATCTACAATTCACTTGAAATTTTTTCAGGTGGAATTTCATTGTTGTTTTATGTTTGGATCCATGTACATTAATTGCTAGATTTTTGCGTATATCGAGTGAAAACTTCGTTCCGGAACCCAATTAGATCTGAACAGGTGTCCGAGTGGGCCAAACAGGTCCAGTTCAGAAGTTAATAGAATTTCATTGGAATCTCTAGAAAAGACCTGTTTGGGCGCCGGAACAGATATCATGAGCTAAGGACAATAGGTTACCCTCGGATCAAGCCTTAACTGATCATATAACAAGACACTGAGGTTATCTGATCGATAATACATGTACATATGAGTTAAAAAAATATTTGTTGAATAAGAAAGTGTAAGAAGTGTAAGAAATTAATTACATGTAATGTGTTGGATATGTGGTTACAAAAAATTTTTAATTTCTATATTTTTTGACAGACTTTGAACTCACGACCCCTCATTGAATGTGACCGTCTGAGAGGTGAGCAGTGCAGTAAGTCATCGAAGTTCTATTAGGTTCAATTGGTCTATGTATTGTGTAATCGATAGTGATGGCATTTTATATAATTATACGGTGATATGAATAAAAAGTCCACGGTCTCATAATTTTACATGTAGAAATTATTCATGACGATCTTATGGTATACTGCTTGAAATAAAAGTTAAAAAAACAAATAAAAGTTTTGAAACAATAACAATACATCGTTATGGATGTGTATTTTTATAAAAAAATGTGAGAAATAAATGTAAATTAAAATGTAACGAAGGGAAAGAATAAAGGAACAAAAATATTTGAGTGTATGAGGGCATATTTTTATAGTATGGATACTTCTCTTTTTTTCCTGATTTTGTAGACTTCATTCTGAGTCTGTCTCTTCAGTTTAAGTCGATGCTTCTATGAAATACGGGTTATGTTATGTTGCAAATTATGTGGCCTCTTTTACACAACTACATTCAATGCTTCTCTGTATATCTTGAAGTAATACAGTTCATCCCGATCGGAAATCGTACCTTGGCTGTAACGAGGGCCTAGCTAGTAGTGCACTATGCCTAGATAGGTCCCCTTTACAGCCACGATACGATTTCCGATCGGGATGTTGGAAATTTTCTTTTGTTGTGAAAATTTCGATTATTTTTTTTTTTTTATTCTGTATCCCAGTGGAAACAATGTCATCCAATTACTAAGTAATTTTTTTTTGAACAACAAATTGAAAAAAAGAAAAAAAAAAAAGAAAAAAAAAAAAAATAAATTACAGTTTATAAATAAGTCTAGATTTGAGATAACTAATAAAACTTCATGTTTACAAGTAGATGTGACAAGTTATTATTGAAAATTAATAGTTACAATAAGTTTTTTTTTATACGAGAGATCAATTAGTACAACTAATTCACGCAAAGATTTTTGTTTTTTTATTTTTATTATTTTTTCTTTATCTGATACATAATGTAATACAATAAAAATAATCAGTTATTAACAATTATTCATAAGTATTATTTTTAAATGAATTAAAAAAGTTAAGTACAAGATTGTAATAATATGAATAAGGACGAATAAAAAAATACCTAATTCATTAGCATATTTATCATACAAAATTTTACTGTAAAATTATTATTAACGTAAATTTATTTAGACACATCTATAATAATAACACCTTAAAAAGTACCCCAGATTTGTTTATCTATATGTTGACTTTCTGACTCGCTTACAGTTTTAAAAGATTTTTTTAACAACTTTATATAGAGATTTTGTTTAATAATCATTAGAAATTTGAAAGAAAAAATGAACATAGTGATTCAGTATAGGTAAATTATTCTGTTTGAAAAATCTATTGTGTAATAACATATGAACATAAACATTTAAATATAACTTCCAAATAGTTTAAATAATTGATACATCAGCGCATCCGCGGAATATTTCCTGGTTACCACAGCCAAGTCTCCCAGTGCGATCCTTGCAAATACCCCAATTGTTTCCAGTGCGGTAGTGCCACCTTAAGACGCAATGAGGACATTTCATATTTTCTGGAAGGACAGCTTGGATTTTTATGAAACCGCCACGTTTTCCCAATTGGTAACGTAGATTGCCATCAGCTAGATGAATGGGATGTGCATCAAAGCACTCCTCCGTCTCGATGTCTTTGCTTGAGTTGAGAGGACAGAGGGAAAATTCAAAGTAACCCAAGTGATTAGCTGTTATTTCGACTTTTATTTCAATTGACTGGCCGGAAGTGTAGCTGTAAAAAAATCACAATAATGAATCCGTGAAATAATAAAAATATGTTCATTAAAGTGCCTTAAGGAAAATTCTGTTTTCATTTGGTATGGCTGAATTCGGCTTTTAGTTAAATAATAGTAGAGCCATCCCCCCAGGGCTATTTTGCCCTTCAGAGACGCTACAGGTACCAAATGGTACATTACGACACTAGGGCACAAAGTACAAACATGAGCGCCCGAAGGGTGCAATTGTAGTATGTTGGTGCCCGAGTCGCGTATAATGTTTTTCTTACGTAGGGCGCAAAATGCAGTTTCGTGCCCGTGGGCACACTTTGCACCTAGTAAATCACTTTGGGCCCAGAGGGCGCAAAAAATTTTTCTGCCCGTGAGCCCAAAGTGATTATAAGGGTGCAAAGCGGCAGTTGCACTTTGTTCCCATGGTAAGAAATAGTAGTTTTCCTACGAGTTTGAAAAGTCTTTGTTTGCGAACCGAGAGGTTTGCGGCCCGAGCCGAAGGCAAGGGACGTAACGAGGTTCGTAAAGAAGACTTTTCGAACAAGTTCCGGAAAACTGCTTTTTCGCTCGAGGAAGTACCAGCCTCCCAAAACCACCCAAGGGCGGAAAAAGCTGTTTTCCGATACTCGTTCGAAAAGTCTCCTTTACGAACCTCGTTACGGACCTCGCCTTCGGCTCGAGCCGCAAACCTCTCGGTTCGCAAAACAAAGACTTTTCAAACTCGTAGGAAAACTACCATTTGTCATGTATGGCTTTGCGTAAATTGTTTATGAAAGCACTTGAATATAGTTATTAATCTTTATAATTGATTTTCATTTCTTTGTATAAGTACCACTTACTTTCGGACAATTACTCCTCGGCCGTAAGTTCCACCATTTTCGTTGGCTCTTGGTTGAGTCTTGTTCCAATTATCACCACATGGTCCGCATTTTCCATCATTTTGTACATACTGAGACTAGAATAATCAATCATTTATTATACGTGCATGTAACTCATACCTCAATTTAAAATTACAGCGAAGTAACACGTATAGAATAATATATTGATACTTTGGCAGTTTAGCTAAGTGTAAAAAAAAAAATTAGGGTTCATCCTAGAAAAATTACTTGAAAACTTCTTGAATAATTGGGAGAAAACGTTCAACTGTTAATTAGAAAGTAAATTGTACGTATTGTCTAAGGCAAGATTAGATTTGTCTTTACATGAAATTTGTGTACCAATCATGGAAATCGTGGAATAACACTTACCCCAACGCCACCACAGTTAAGTTCAGCATCATTGTAATTCTCTGGAACATTGAAGTCCTCTCTCCAAGCAGATGATCTACTTGGTGGGTCCCTAAGTCTGCCGTGAGCATTGACTTCCCAAGTGTGGAAAAATGTTACAAGTGCACATGTAACCAATACTTTGAACAACATTTTGACAATTTTTTTTTAACAAATTGCTACAAAATATCTGACTCTACTCGTCTTGTCGCAAACTGTATTTCATCAGTTCATAAAATGCAAGAAGTGACTGTTTGAAAGGGACGTTCGCGAGTCAGCTTTTATAAGATAAATTTTTCGTCTAGTAAATGGGTTACACCCGTAAAGAATGTGCTTGTGCTTTTCCCACAATTATCCAATCCAATGTCAAAGCTAAATGATGAATTTATCATGTGTACTATAAGTTAAAAGAAGATAATGTTTTAAGTAAAGCATTACGTAAAGTTACTAGTTTAAATGAGTGTAACAATTCTTGTTTTTAGCAGTAAAAAATATAACTTTCATTGAGTAGTTGGAAATATTTTTGTTATTCACTTTTATTTGTCTTTAAAATTTTATTTTTTCCAATCTCACAAGAACTTTTTACTTGAATGGAGTAGATAGATAAAAAATGCTTGTTAAATAAAAGCTGTTAAAATTTAAAATTAATCCCCACTTTTTAATCTTAAGTAATTTTTTATAGTGAAAATAATTATACATTTTCTAGAAAAATTAAATTCCTCATCCTACCAGTGCAACACTGATAAC